>RPOG01003739.1:0-44649 GCA_008086565.1 Thalassoma bifasciatum | reverse complement strand
TTTTTTGTTTATTTCCCCTCACCCTACAAGTCATGTCAGAGGAAACCGGCCTTCTCCAAAAAATTATGATTGGAATAACAAGATCCATGTGCTTACACAAAGTGTAAAGTTTCAAAGTACAGTTGCACAGGATTACAAGATACATTTTTTAGACTGTTTTGTTTATGACAGAGTTTCAACGTTTGAACAGCACTAAAACATTTCCAACTGCAGACATTTTACCTTTTAATCCTACCTCTCGCTTTGGCTAAACCAAGACAGAGAGCCGTCTGTAGCTGAGGCAATTATCATTTAATGATTTTCTACTTTTTCCTTTTCCAGGAGCCATTAGCCTTGCACGCACCTGAGATTTACAGGGAAGAGACGTGTGTGTGTGTGTGTGTGTGTGTGTGTGTGTGTGTGTGTACGTGCGTGTGTGTGTGTACTTGGTTAGAAGGAGGTTGGAAACAGGAGACAGAAGCAGAACTCAAGGATGGAAATTTAAACCTGAATCTGCAACTTTACCCACCAAAAGTGTTACTGACAGAGAGGAATACTGTAATTTAGGAAAAGAGCAAACGTTGGTGAAAAACACGGCTCTGATGTAGTCATTAATATGTTTGCAAAAATGTATCAGTGAATACAGTAAAGCAGGGAACTCAATACTGCTCCCCAATCATTATTCTGTTCATGTTCAAACTCAGGTGTTCACATACTTTAAAGGTCTAAAGGACCAAATCTACTTTTTCTTTCTTTGACTGACCGACTGCCTCTTCGGGGGTCCAGTAGCCTGATGTGTCACAGATGCGAGGCGAGGTTGCTTCATGTGCGTACTGATGGAAAACACCATCTCTCTCACAATCTCCACAGTTGATTCCAGATCCACGGAAGGAGGAGCTGAAGGAATGAAGAAATGAAACGATTACTTAGGGAATGTTACATTTTCTTTCTGGTTCAACAAAGAAAAAGGGAAGGAATTTTGCTCAGCCTTTTATTTTTTAATTACAGTCTTGTGTTGCACTCAAGACTAGGGATGTGTATTGATAAGACTTTATCGATGTCAATGCCCTTATCAATTCTGCTTATTGATCCAATTCTTTATCGATTCCACTATCAGTTCCAAGCTTTACAGGTTTTCTTTGTCAGCAACATTTTGTCCTCATAAACATATTGTTTATAACGTTGGTTATAAACAAAATGTGCTGATTTGTCTCTAATAGAAGCAGTCCATACACTAAATAGAGATTTCATCTTCACATGCACATTTCTCAGACTGGTTTAATGATACTGTAGGTAGGAGGCAAGTCGTCACACCAATTTATGAAAACAAAAGACCAGAGAAAAACAGTGGTACCTTTGGTGAAGTGGTCCTCTTAAAGGTGGAAGCCAATAAACAGAGACAGAGTCCAGACTCTGGTCTGTGACTATCGGAGCCTGAGGGATGGGTGCAGGTCTGCGCTCCGTCAGCCAGTTCTGGTAAACCAAGTCAAGGTAACAGTGCATCCGGGCCACTTGGTTGGGGGTGAAATGGTTGGTGCAGTTGTCATCTAATAGAGAACAAAAAGAAAGAAAGAAAGGTCTTGAACAAGGGTGTCCAAACATTTTTCAAAAAGGGCCGCATTTGATTCTGTGAAAATGACTTAAGGCCGGCAGCTCTTACTGACATGTTTATTAACAATGAAAGTAACAAATGAGTTCTCTACCTATCTATTTGGGAACTATTTCTTTTTGGCAATTTCTGGAAAAAAATCAGTGTCTAAGTTTTGTCAAACATGCTTGTTCCATTATTACAGAACTATGAAAACCTCACCTTGGAAAAAAAAAATCTTTATCATAATTGTTTTTAAGGTTGTTATAAAAACATTTTAGCCCCATATATTTCTCATCCTGCATTCTGAAACATTTTTATGCATCAACTTTTGTCTTTTCTTCACCGTTTCATAACTTTAATTAAGTCTTGTGTCCTCTTGTGTTTTTTAACTCTCAACATTCATGAAGTTGTTATATTTCTGCACATTGTACAAAGCTTTAGCTTGACAAAAGTAGCCTCTGTAGTCCAAGTTTTTGTGAGACATTACCAGTTGACTGAGGTTTTCTGCAAGCACCTGATAGAAACAATGAATGTACACATTATTTCGACTGCAGTGGTTCTCAACCTTGGGGGCGTGACCCCATATGAGGTCGCCTGCAATCCAAACAGGGTCCCCTGAAATTTCTAGAAATTTGTAAAAAAAAATGTTGCTGATGAAAATATTTTCTTCCATAATTATTATTCTTTTTCAAATTGAAACACAACACACTGAAAAACTGTATGCTGCATGTTTTAGTATTTAGTTATCATTATGGAGTATTTTAGTATTTTGTTATTAAGTATTTTGGTGTTCTATTATAGTTTGGTACTGGTATTTGAGTATCCAAGCAATTTGTTTTCTACCTTTATTTCCGAAATTCAGTATTTTAGCATTATAAGCAGTAATTTACAGTGTATTACTAAACTTTGTGCTGTTTGTGTCTTATCTTTGTCTATTGTTGTTTACATTGTTTACTGCTCTGTGTGCCTTTAATTTTCCCGTGGGGATAAATGAAGTTTTTTTTTTTTTTATTTAAAAGTTCACTTAGAATCCAGTTTGTATCCTGTTCAGGCAAATAAAATTGTCACTTTGTGCTCTTATTCAAGCTTATCTGTATTTACCGCACAGTATAATAAACACTAAACACAATAATAACAATAATTTTGGAAAGAATTACTCCGGGGTTGCCAGAAATTTGTGATATCAAAATGGGGTCCCAGGCCAAAAAGATTGGGAATCACTGATTTAGAGCATGATTAATTTAAGTGACATTATTAATTCATTGTAAGACGTAAGCTGGGGGCTGCATGAAAATGAACCTCAGGCCACAATTAGCCCCTGGGCCTTAGTTTGGACATCCTTGGTCTAGAAACTCCATCAAAGACCTAAGGTAAACTAAGAAGTAAGGTGCCCCCCCCCCCCCCTCCTCTACCATCACTGCACTTAACTTGTTCTGTGTCAGGAAAACAGAGGCTGTTTTCTGCTGTACCTGTGTAGCTCATGTAATTGCTGTAAGGTGTGTCCTGGTACGTGGTGACTCCACAGGTATCGTTGACAGCTCCAGGATCGTGGCAGGCTTTGGATTTGGGTGTGGGTGCAGTGTCAGCACACAGGTCCCCGGTCTCCATAGACGGGGTGGTCTCCTGGAGTGAGGAGAGGTCAGATTACACACACGTGTAGACATCAGAGGGAGAGTAGACAGACAACTCCCCTCTAAATGTACATGCACCATTTCAAGAATCCAAAACAGACAAGAGCTGACACAACTCCAGGATAACGCACAGTGGGTTAAAGTAAACTTCTGGGCAAGGCAATTATGTAGTGTCTAATGCAGAATGACTCATTCAAAGGGGTGAACCAATGACTGTATATAGAATGGACAGCGTGCTTCCGCCTGTCACCGTTCTACGATTTTGAAGCCAAAAAACCCCGTTTCTCTAGCCGCCATTGTGCAGCCAGAGTTTGCGCAGTAGAGAATTTCCCATGGAGCCAAGTAAAAAAGAGAAATAAAAATATGTATTTCTTCTTCTTCAGAAGGTTTAGTCTCCTTTTGGCTCTTTCCCGAAGTTTCTTATATCCCAGATAAAAACTACTCATGAACGGTAGCTGTCAACTATTGCTAAACGAAACTTATAACACGGTTTTTAACGTCCAATAACTAATGAGAAACCAACTTCTCAGGAAAAAAAACACCTGAACACCATGCTGCCAGATGACATCGTCATACTACCTTAGCGTAAGGATGAGAGAAACGTTTCTACCAGTTATTGTAATTTTTTAAAGTTTTCCCGGCTCATATCTGGAATACATGGGGAGGCGGGGCTTATGACCTATACTGCAGCCAGACACCAGGGGGCGGGGCTTATGACCTATACTGCAGCCAGACACCAGGGGGCGGGGCTTATGACCTATACTGCAGCCAGACACCAGGGGGCGGGGCATCTGCTGGAGGCTTCAGTTTGAGCCGAACGTCGTCACGTCCACTCATTATACAGTCTATGGGGTGAACACTCTGCAGTCATCACACCCTATGGCACAGAAATGAATGATATTTCTTCAAATATTTTCTACATCATAAAAAACAGAGATTTCTTTGATGTCATGTTGTGAAATTCAAGAATTGAAATCAATGTTTAAACTACAAAGAAGACACTTAGCACTGATAAAGCTGGTTTTGTTTGCGCGAAGTCGTCAGACCAGTGTGCAGAAAACACATCTGCAAGTGTTAGGTTACCTGAGACTAAAAACTCTAACTCCTACAAGGTTTTACCTTGAAAACTCAACCGAGATGTAGATGACAAGATGTAGAAGTGATGTGGTGGATGTCTTATGTCTGGCATGAAGCAAAAATGTTAATGATGTTAAAAATTGGTTACAAACAATCGATAGGGAAAAAATACTGTTGCAGCTGCATTTATCCTGATGTGGACTTTAGCCACATATAAAAACATGACATTTTCTGAACTTAGAGACTTTAATCTTTCCAATGAGGTGTCACTGAGGATTTTTGACCTTATGGTTCCACAGTTATAAGCTCTGAAACATAGCATGGTACATTGGCCAGAATTGGGTGGAGTGTAAGGGGCTAATGTAAATGCATGTATGTTCCTGCATTTTTAAAAATTGTAAATAGAAAAGACCTTAATCAAAGAAAAAAATTAAGAAAACAAACAATGCAGATAATCAAGAGTCCTCTTGAGGTTGGATACAGAAACACTGGGAACCACATAGACACCATGACAAAAATACAATCTTTAGTTTGGGTACAAATAACATATTTCTGCAATAGCAAACACTGTTCACTTTGTTATTTTTTTCAATCATTAAAATTCTTTGCATTAGTTTTGCTCACATAAGGCCATGGCTGACTGACAGATAAACACCCTATAGCATTCCATAAAGAGGTTAAAGACCCGCCTCTTTATCTCATCCTAACTCTGACAAAGCTAGGTTGAGTACAGCTTTTCCAGTATGGCCCTCACTAACCATAGGCTTCAAAACTCTCCATCAGATACAAATGGGTCATTTCTTTTCTATTAATCTCTGTTTTTCCACTGAGAAGCACCTTCATCAAATATAGCTTGAATTTCATGCACTTCAAAGGTTTCTTAATTGTTTTCACTTTCTGCATCACAGAGAAACATGACTACACCATCTTACCTGACATGGGTCATCACAGGAGTCCCGCTCGCTCACCCCCTTGAAGACATGGTACAGTCCTAAGATGTGGCCCATTTCATGGATCATTGTGTTGTGGTGGCCCATGGTGCCAAAGTAAGACGGGTTAAGAACCATCCCCCCTGAAGAAACAACATCAGTTTGAAAAAGAATAAGATGTGTTTGTTTCTGATGACATTTTCAGTCAAAAAGGTTCAGACAAAACAAAGTGTTGGTCACAGATAAATGTGTACTTTCAGCTTATTACATAATATTGAGCGTGTTCTCATGTTACATTCAACAAACACTTTTCAAAATGTTCATCAAAATGAAAAATAAAACTCTAAACCTCTAGATTCTAAACTACCAGCTTTGTTTCTATTGAGCTGTATTTTCACCCTCTGCTACAGCTGGATGGCATTTGGTAAAAGAGAAACAGGCAGCTGCAGTAAAACAACAAGGAAATGTGACAGTGCAACCAATTAGGAGTGAAGTAAAACTTAAGTACGTGAAACCAAACAGAGTGTGTGTGTTTGTATGTGTGTGTGTGGCTTCTGGTGATATGGGACCTTGTTTTCTTGCTCTGCTGAAACCTTGTGTCTCTGAGTTGATTTTTTAATCACAGAGGGGAGGTTACAGGTTGTTTTTCTCCCTTTAAGTTGGTCTGTTGGTAATTTGTAGGCAGGATTTCTCAACAGATTTTAATGAAATTTGGTCGAAAGTTTGTACACGCACCGTGAACAGCAAGGGATTTGTTTTTTGGCGCGTATGTGAACTCAATGTTCAGCTTTAATTATTTCTTAACAAGGACAGATGAAGTCTGCTGCACTTTTCTTCTGTTGTACCCCCTTCAGTTTGGACATTCAGTATTTCACTGTGAATTCAGAGGTTGATTAAAAAGTAAAACACGTTGTTATTTTTAAAAAAGTAACCTTTATCAAGTTAATTACTTGACAGAAACAGTAAAGTTATCTTATGAATAGCCTGACGTAGAGATTCATGTTTTTTGTGACATGCTAACGGTTAGGCTCAAAAAGGGACGTGAGAGTTATTGGTTTTCTAACAAGAAACAGAGTGTTTAGTGGTGAAGACACTGAAAAATGAAGACATTAAATACAAACACACTAAACAACAAGGCCTCAAGGGACGACATGTCATCCACTAACTTGTTTTTAAACGGGCAAAGATGTGAAGCAACTGAAATGTCATATGGAGACATTCAGAGCAATCAAGTCAGCAGTTTGAAAATGTATCATCCACTCAGACAACATGGAAAATGTAAAGTAATATTTCCTGTTAAAGACAGTTGTTCCTCTGCCGGACAAAATACAAACAATGAAAGTAATGGAAATGTTTGGCCTGAATCCATGAATAAGGGAGATATGCAGTTTAGTAGGTTCCTTTACACTGAACCCTACCATCCCTGTTTATGTCAGAATTAAAAGACAGTATTTTTAAAGCTTCTTTTCTTAATTGTTCTTTTAACTCAGAGACAATTCAGTCATCAAATAGTGACAGTGGGATTTACAACATATATGTCCCATGCACATCATGTGGGATGATGAGTGTAAATTTTCCTCCAGTGTTTTCTGATAACATGCTGCATTCATCTCTCAATCAGTTTTGACCGAGTTTCCTGAGCCTTTGTTGCTCACATATCCCCAAAACATCAGTGATCCACCTCCATGTTTCACAGTAGGAATGGTGTAACTTTCATAATAGGCCTTGTTGACTCCTCTCCAAATGTAACGTTCATGTTTGTTGCCCAAAAGTTCAATTTTAGTCTCATCAATTCAAATGACTTTGTTCCAGAAGTTTTGAGGCTTGTCTCTGTGCTGTTTGGTGTATTGCAAGCGGGATACTTTGTGGCATTTGTGTAGAAATGGCTTTCTTCTGGGGACTCGACCATGCAGTCCAATTTTTCTCAAGTGCCTCCTTATTGTGCATCTTGGAAAAAAAATTCAGAAGGTCCTGTATTTCAGTTGAAGTTTTTTGTTGTTTTTTCTTTGCATCCCTAACAATTTCACTGGCAGTTGTGGCTGAATTTTTTGTTGGTCTACCTGACTGTGGTCTAGTTTCAACAAAATCCCTCATTTTCCACTTCTTAATTAGAGTTTTAACAGTGCTTACTGGCATCCTCAATTTCTTGGGTATTTTTTATAGCCCTTTTTTGTTTCGTACAGTTTGATTAACTTTTCCCGCAGATCCTTAAACGATTCTTTTGCTTTTCCCATGACTCAGAATCAAGAAATGTCAGTGCAGCACTGGGCAAAGATGCACGCGTCTGTCAGGAGCTCAGAAACTCACTGAGCTTTTATACACACACTGATTATAAGCTAATAGTTCACAGGTGAGGATGGTTACCTTTAGTAGACATTCAAACCCATTTATGTCAACTTGTGCTCATGTTATCAGGACAAAATCACCAGAGTATATAAACTTTTGATCCGGGTAATTTTGGAAGTCATTTTTGTTATTGTACATATTCATGTCTACATTTTTATCTGAAGTCATTTTTGTCATTATAATTAAAAAAGAGTTAACATGGTAAACAGCAAAAAAAATGCAGCTTTGGTGATCGCATGATAACAATGACAAAAATTGTGCTTTTGATCAGAAAACAATAAATCAATAAGCCCTGATAAAAATTCTTCCAGCCAGGTGTTGAAAAGATTAATACTTTTACTTGATTTGAGATGCGTACACAATTAAAGCTCATGGTTAGATTATTTGGTTGGTTGTTATCGGGTTTGTTTGTGCTCCCCTGTGGAAAGTGTACTGACAACTGGAAGACAAAAAAGGCAAAGTGCCAGGAAACTCTCGATAGATCCAACTAATGTACTCATATCCATAGATATATCTAAGAAAAGTGGGTTAGGGATGGAGGGCTGAGGAGGCGCTTGAAGAAGGTTCCTTCACGTAACCTACCTTGGTGGGTAAGAGCCTCCTTCGCCCATGGCCAGGTTGCAGCTCCCGCCAACTCTTCACGCACTGAGTTGCTTGCAAAGAAAACATTGAGCGTGTCACTCCCGCTCAGCTGCAGCTCCTCCTTTAGCTCCTTCACACTCATGTAGGCCCTTCAAGAACAGAGGGAGAACACACGAACGTATTGGAACAGAAGTACAACTCTAATGCTTCTTACAGTAAATACTGAACAGTTATGTAACATGAAAAATGTATGCAATAAACATTGCAAACAAAACAAGTGGTGTAAGTAATACCACAGATTTAAATGTCACCATGATGGATATCTAAAGGGAAGCAGTGTAGAAACTTAATCTTGAGTAATGTGGCTCTGAAAATCAACCTGTTCTTATGTGTCGAACAGACAAAATGATTTAACAGTGGGGAAGGGTATTAACGTCTACATTTTTATCAATAACACAGACAAATGAGAGACAAAATCAGTGTCTATAAACATGTCGACAGAACCAGATATTAAAAGGAAAGGATGATTGTGAGCTGGAGCCCTGGGGTTAAGACTTGAGTAGCCAAACAAAGTAGTGCTGGCAATGGAAACTGCTTGTGTAGAGCAGCTTAACCACTTGCATACAAACTTGGACAGAGAAAAATCTTCTTCCAAGTAACTTCAAAACACATTTTGATCATGTCTTACTAACTCAGCTAATCATGTTGTTTCTTTTTCTGTTTGCTTTATTTCAACAAAGTCACCAAATCCACAGAAAGACCGCAAACCTGAGGTGTTGCCCATATGGTTGTTGTCAGATTGAACCTCTCAAACAACTGTTTACTTTACATCACTTCAGGCAGTCATGGCTGCCGACAGGTTACGCTGTGACCTGCTGAGGTAGAGGACACGCCCATGTGAGGCTGCGTACACTTCCCTCAGTGTCTATACTGCAACCCTCAACCCTGACCTTCCCCCATCCCATTGGTGGGAGTCTTCAACTTTTTATTATTGTAATGTTTTTTTATGTTGCTGATGTGCTGAGGTGTTTTTTCCTAATTCCAAACTGTGCCTCCACATAGGGGCCAAGTCTGGCATTTGCTTTTTTTTCCTCCCTCTTCTTTCCTCCTGTACCCTGTTTCCCTTATCTAACAAATGGGGCATAGTATGAGCTGGAAAAAAAAACTTTTCGCCTGCTCCTGTTCTCCCCATGACGCAATCGTGTTGCTCTGAAATATGTGCAATGACAACAAAGCATCATATTTGTATTTGCGGGTGTTGTTCCCCATGTCACAAGTAAAGGTCTCCTCTGAAGCAGTGTTCTGAAAACTGAGACTTACAGTAGCTGTGAGGACTTCCTGGGAAAGCTAGCATTATCAATGAAGGCTCCACTTGGCTTGTGGAGTTAGTTTCAGTTTCGGTTTGTTTTGAAAGAATGAATGGAGAGCAGATCCTCTTTGTAACTCTACTTTCCTTTGTTCAAGACAACTTTTTACCAGATACCACGTGATGTATCTACACTGCCTGGCCAAAAAAAAAGTCGCCACCTGAATTTAACTAAGCAAATAGGTACGAGCCTCCTATTGAACAATTACTGCATGGGTGATTATCTTTCAGCTGGAAACAAGTTATTTAACCCCAACTGGTGCAATGAGTTGCTTCTCATTTCCTAAACAACCATGTGGAAAGACACATCCCGTGGTCGTGGAAAAGATGTTAGTCTGTTTGAGAAGGGTCAAATCATTGGCATCAAGCAGAGAAAACATCTAAGGAGATTGATGCAGAAACTACTAAAATTGGGCTAAGAACTGTCCAACGCTTTATTAAAAACTGGAAGGATAGTGGGGACCCATCGTCTTCCAGGAAGAAATGTGGCCGGAAAAAAATCCTGATTGATGGTGATCGGCGATCACTTAAACGTGTGGTGAGATCAAATGGAAGAAAAACAACAGTAGAACTCAGGGCTATGTTTAATAGTGAAAGTAAGAGCATTTCCACACGCACAATGAGAAGGGAACTCAAGGGATTGGGACTGAACAGCTGTGTAGCCTTAAGAAAACCACTAATCAGTGAGGCTAACTGGAAAAAAAGGCTTCAATTTGTTAGGGAGCATAAAGATTGGACTCTGGAGCAATGGAAGAAGGTCATGTGATCTGATGAGTCCAGATTTACCCTGTTCCAGAGTGATGGGCACATCAGGGTAAGAAGAGAGGCAGGTGAAGTGATGCACCCATCATGCCTAGTGCCTACTGTACAAGCCTGTGGGGGCAGTGTTATGATCTGGGGTTGCTGCAGTTGCTCAGGTTCAGCAACAGTATGTGCTCAAAGAATGAGGTCAGCTGACTACCTGAATATACTGAATGACCAGGTTATTCCATCAATGGATTTTTTCTTCCCTGATGGCACGGGCATATTCCAAGATGACAATGCCAGGATTCATCGGGCTCAAATTGTGAAAGAGTGGTTCAGGGAGCATGAGACATCATTTTCACACATGGATTGGCCTCCACAGAGTCCAGACCTTAACCCCATTGAGAATCTTTGGGATGTTCTGGAGAAGACTTTGTGCAGCGGTCAGACTCTACCATCATCAATACAAGATCTTGGAGAAAAATTAATGCAACACTGGATGGAAATAAATCTTGTGACATTGCAGAAGCTTATCGAAACAATGCCACAGCGAATGTGTGCTGTAATCAAAGCTAAAGGTGGTCCAACCAGATATTAGAGTGTATGACCTTTTTTTTGGTGGTGACTTTTTTTTTTGGCAGGCAGTGTATGAACAGTTACTGTTTGAAACATTAGAAATTTTGGAGCGTACCGTTTTGTTAGGTTTTAGCATAATCAAGAGAGAAAACATCAGATCTTGGTTTTGTTACAACATTTGGACATTTGTTCTTTATATGTTCTATGTTGCTAGAGAAGTACATTTTGTAAACTCTGTTTGTTATGTAGCTTAGTAGCTGGCTATATTTAGCGCTACTCACAGCCTGGTGCTCTGAGACATGCTGAGTAACGTTAGTGAATCTTGGTAATGTCCTATCAGTGCTCATCTACCAACTCCAACCTCACCAAGAAGAGAAAAACGTAACCTGGCTCTTCGTTTTACTAACAGACTCTCAGGATTGAACAGATCACTGCAGAATAACTGCTACATGTGAATGAACATTATCATAAATGGCCCAACCTCTGCTTTAGTCTTTTGCTCGTTTTTTGGCCTTTAGCTCGTGTTTAAGCCTCTAGCTTAGCTTGTGTTTTAGTCTTTAGCTCATGTTTTAGCTCTTAGCTCGTTTTAGCCTTTAGCTCGTGTTTAAGCCTCTAGCTTGTGTTTTAGCCATTAGCTTGTGCTCGATCACACCACCATTTAGCTTTCCTCTGTTCTGTTATGTCACCTCCTATCGTGCCTTCTTGTTCAGAGGCCATCCAGCCCAGGATGCCTGTGGAGATTCAGTGAGTTGTGCGTTTTACTTTTAGGATTTTAATGCTTATGTCAGCTAAATCATGTTTGATATATTTTTTCACATCTTGGGTTGTTGAAATCTTTAAGGTCGATTGTTGGTTGAACTTTCCACTGGTTTAAGACAAATAAACAAAAAGTCAAGTCTCTGGTTGAAACATAAATCTAACAGCTTTGGAGCTGGTCAGGTGCTTTGGCTGACTTGCAGAAAAAAACCTTTTTTTTTTTTTTTTCTAATTTTAGCTGGGGAAAAAATGGACCAACAGGATGCAACATGTTCCACCTTCACATTAATACCACA
Organism: Thalassoma bifasciatum; assembly: GCA_008086565.1. Taxonomy (NCBI): domain Eukaryota; kingdom Metazoa; phylum Chordata; class Actinopteri; order Labriformes; family Labridae; genus Thalassoma; species Thalassoma bifasciatum. The sequence continues at coordinate 32,776 of RPOG01003739.1, read as the reverse complement.
AACGAAGGTAAATAAATATGTTGTTCAGCTTGGAGACAGGTTAAGTGAAAAACCTTTTTGCAAGCTCATTCAAGGTATTATTGAGGAAATGTATCAGAAAAGTTGTGGTCTTGGTTGAGGTTAACTCTTTATCAGACAGCAGTTGACTTAAATCCCTCAGCATCTGTCTCCAGTTTCCAAACCCTAATTGTCTGAATTGGTCAGGGTGCTTAAACCAGTGTCCCCCCACACGCTTACACTGCCCTCACATCCCTCCCTCCCACTGTGATTAATTACCCAGGAGGCACTTTGATGTGTGAAGCCTTCTTTGTTTTTCTATGCAGTGATGTCTGATGTCATTTTTTTTTTTTTTGAATCTGCTTTTTGCTTTCTTAGCTGGAAAGCAGTTGCATGTGTTGCTGTGGGTTATTCCTGGGACTAAGGAGCTTGTTGTGGGGTCTGACTGTCTGTGGAAATCACCTCAAGGCTATTGGCTGAACCTCTTCTGTTTTGAGGATGGACACCAACGCTTGGTGGATAGGAGTTAGTGTGTATGTGTGTGTGACTGTTGATTAGGGCTTCAACTAACAACTATTTTTGTTGTACACTGCTGCTTCTCTTTTCTCACACTCACACTGGCAGAAAACTGCAGTACAGATTTGGTGTTTTAACAAGTTTTACCTTTCGAACAGACTGGTTTGTGATCAGCACGAAACGCACGACTGACTTTTTAAGTTACTGCTTCTGAGTTCAAACTTTAAATGTGCTTATGTGAACAGCATCGGGCTCCATGTCTGTAGCTAACGCCGTCACTCACCAGGACTCGCGCTCTTCTCCTCTGGTCCTCCTCACTTCTCAGCTCCCTGCTCTCCCTTACCCATAAATCCTCCTAATCCTGCCCTGTTCCTGCTCTTCATCTTGTCTAAAAGTCCCATCATTTTAATCCTGAGGACACTCATATGTATAGGAATGCAGATTCTCTTCCTCTTCATTAACAGCAGTCTAATCCATGTCCATGTTAACGTTAAACTGAGGAGTTTTCAGCAGTTTCTCCCCTTGATGACGTACCAGCCCAATGCCGGTTTTTAATGCGGAAGTAAAAAAAAGCAAACTAAAACGTCTCCAGCAAACTCTGTGGTTCACTAATTTCAAAAATTTCTTCGGGACATTGTTTTTGAGCATCTTTCCTATGATTTTATTCAAAGTTGTGTTTAACCTGCAATATGTTCTTTAAGTTTAAGTATGTGCACAGTGTTTCCAGAGAGAACTCTTTACATATAACTTTGAATAGGAAGTATTTGTTTATCAGGTGGTTAAAATATTTTTCATACAGGACCTCATATCTGTGACCAACATCTGCTGAATGTGCTTTCTTAGTTTTCAAATGGCTTCCATACAGTAAACAGTGAGAAAATGCAGAGAAGCAGCAAAAAGCAGCTCATGAAAACTCACATTTATATAATTTCTAAATAATATTTTTTTGTGTGTCTGTGACAGTAACTTAAAGATCAAAGAAAGTAAAACAGTCATGATTCATTTATTTATTTTTATTGAATTGTATTTATGTTTATTGTCTATTTTATTCTAATTACCTAGAGTTTCATTTGTAAATCTTTCTATGTTTCTCTTGTATCCTGCTGCTGCTGTAAAGCTGAAATTTCCCCCTGTGGGACTAATAAAGGTTTATCTTATCTTATCTTATGATGCTAATTGGGTTTGCTGGGAACTACCTGCCTTTGGTTCGTCTTTACTCTTGATACATAGAGAGTTGTGATTCCCCCACTGCAAAAACTGAAATCTAAGCAAGTCATTATGTCTTATTTGTAGTAAAAAAAAAGTATTGATTTGAGTCACATTCACCAGACCAGGTCATTTCAAGTTTTTTTAAAGACAAAAATAAGGCCTGAGTTCCTTGTAACAAGTCAAAAAAATCTGTCAATGGGATAAAAAAAAAAGTTTCTTGAAATTAGACAGATGTCTTTTTTACAAGAAACTTGTACATACTCAAGCAATTCAGACCTCATTTCTGTCTTTAGAAAACTTGAAATATGACATATTTATGATCTGGTCTAGTGAATGAGGCTCAAATCAAGAAAAATAAGACAATTTTTACTACAAATAAGACATGACTTGCTAAAATTTCAGTTTTTGCATATATAAAGTGCTCTGAGGAGGCATTATATGGCCTATGTATTTATGGGGTCGAGGTGGGCTGTAAAAATCTAAAACTTGAAAGCGGGCCCGAGTTGGAAAAGCATGGGAACCACTGGAACAGAGCATGCATCTGCCACATGTGCAGGCAAACATCAAACCAACTCCCACATTTGCATCCATAGTCAGGTCAAATCAGGTTAGATCTAAAGCACAATAACGTACACGTTTGAATTAGACCAATTATTTTATAATCAAAGCCTGTTTTTCTCCATCTCACCGAGGTACAGCTTTGTAAATCCAGTGTTTATAAGTGATTGGATAATTGTTTATGTTGTGCTTCAGGCTTCGTGGGGTTAATCACCTTCAGCTGTTGAGCTCACTCTGATGAATTACCAAGCCCTCATTTAACCTTCACCTCAGTAAATTGGACTACCTCAGGTGTTTGGATGATTGGGCTTATGTGTAAGTTAAGCTTTTGATCCGGCTTGTCCTTATGGTTCGGTTATATGGGCGAATATATTAATGCTTGTGATGTCAGTAATGTGATCATGTAGTGTAAATATAATAGCTCATTAAAAATATAGTTTAGCTCTGGCTCAGTGCTGGTTTGTTTCTCCTGACGCCTGAAGGATCTTAGGACTATAACAGCTCAGCTTTCATCAGGGGAAAATCTAGATGGATGAAATATGCGCGCTATAATTCCCATCCTCCCACACACAACTGTCAGTGCACCATTAAGGGAGGCAGCTCACCTCTAAATTGGTCCAAAGGAGTTGCTCAGCAGCCAAAAACCATGCATGTGTGTAATCCTTGATGTAACCCCTCCCCGAGCGCATGTGTTGTACTGTAAATAAGGATGTGTTTTCTCAGGCGTGTTGCCCGACTAAATGAGGTTTAAGATTTAAGATGCTTCAGGGAAACCCTGCACTCGCTTCATTACTGACGCTGAGTTCAGCTGAGGCTGCATGCAGCATCCATCACCCAGGGCCGTGCAATTATAAGTGACGGGAACTTGACCACTAAAGAGTTGACTCTTCAACTTCAGAGACGCAGAGGATGCCTCAGTGAAAGTCGATGGCCAAGCTGGCACAATATAAATGGCTCTTCATGACTGAAGTGAAAACTCTGGTTATGATTTAACAAAACAACCATTTGTGGGCAAATCAAATACTGTGTGAATCAACAGCAGTGTCAGCACTCGGGCGCAAGCGTGAAAAGCTGTTGATTCGAGTCCATGTTAAATATTATTGTTGACAAGGCTTTTACTTTAAAACCTCAAGAATCACACAAAGACACCAGAAGCAGTCAAACTTTCAACATGTTACAGCCCTAACTGTGCACTTCCTTTGCATGACATGCTGTAGCACCATGTAACCTAAGGAAATGCTCCTCTTAATGCACTTTAAGTATAAGAGCCACCTGCATTCACTGCTTACAAATGTAAGTTGGAGTTATAACACGCGGAAGCAAACTAGTGCATGACAGAAACTCACAACAAGCTGCAAGTGATTTAGCTGTGCCAACTTTTCAAAAGTGAAATGTCTTGTAAGACAGGTCAGAAACCAAGCTCTTCCGCTTGGGAGCAATTGTCCAATCATGGCTTGGCCATAGACACAACACATGACAAGCTTTTGGATGTAAAGAGATTGCAGATGGTAACTTATTTTTCCTTTTCTGGAACCACAAATACATCAAAAACAAAATCAGCAGATTAAGAATGTTGTTTTTCTGTCATGACATGTTATAGAAATATCAACCCTCCATGCAAACACGAACATAACAAACCGAGAGGTTGAGTAAACACTCTGTTTATTCAATAAGTTTTTATGCATTTAGCAGTAAAGGTAGCAAAAGCTGCTCTATTGGACTCTGTTTTTTATTTGTAGCAAGTTTAAACCAAACTACTACTCATGTGTAAAAGAGTTAGTCATACAACATTAGACAACAGGGCACATAAAAAGAGGGCATAAAAGTACAGTGTGTAATTAAAGCCGCAATCAGCGTTAAACGGGCCCTCACTCCCATGTGGCTATCCGAGCATTGTGCAGCCATCACATGTGCAGAAGTCATTCGTACCTAAAAGACGATTGTGTGCTGAAGCCACAGCATGTGCAGCAAGATTTGGATCAGTAATGGCAATGACTTCCTGTTGCCAGTAGGGGGCGCCTTACTTTGTCACATACATGCATTCAGACTGTGACACTGAACATGTGTGCACTTTGGTCCAAATCCAACATTGGCTACATATAGCTACACTTGAGTTAGCAGGGGCGGCTGGCCCATGGTGGGCAATAGTGTGCCGCTCTCCTTAAGCCACACGAAAAAAGGGAGAAACAAATAGTTTATTTTGCGAGTCTAGGTCTAAATATTATTGTCCATTCAGCAGCCTGGATATGAATGTCACTTTCCAACCAAAAGCCCCGCCCCTTTTGGGTGATTTCAGTCAGATAGAAATTCACCTTTGGGGCTCTCATATGGCCCTTTTCCACTGACTCGCCTTGGCCCTGCTCTACTCAGCTCTACTCGCCTCTACCCGGTTTATGTTGCATTTCCATTACCGCAGTACTACGCGGCAGGCGCCAGTTTTTAGTACCTACTCTACCCGGGTTCTAAGCAAGTAAAGCCGATACTAAAAAGGTGACGGCGACGGTCTGCCGGTCACTCATTGGTCAGAGAATGTCGTCTCTGCATCTTCTGACTCTGTACAAATCACTTACAAGAGGAAAACGAATGAATCAGCGACAGGTTTTTAATGACATTTAAACCTGACGGCACAGAACCAGACTGAATGAAGACAAAATACAGCCCTAAAATGCTCCTTCATGATTCCTAAATAAGTTTAAAGTCCCTTTTAAACGAAAAAGAAGTTAACAGCAAAGATAGTTCTGTTCAAAGAGTCTATTCGATTGAATCAAAGTTCGTCGGCGCAGGAGCGATCTGTCTGCCACGAGAGTCTTTTAAGTCCATTAATTCACAGGGAACCAAAAAGGAAAAACAGTTCAAAGAAGAATGACTGATCAACAAAAAATCTCTGGTATACCAGGCCCAGAAATAAAAAATTAAAGTGATCTCACTGGATTCAGGGAAGAGTTAATGTCAGGAAGCAGCTCCTTCATTTTCCTCTGCGTGCAGCAGCACAAGGCTGTTGTTTACCTCCGTTGTCATGACTCTTGACATTGAGCCGCTGTATTACTTTAATGAAATCTTTTGAAGTTTTTTTTTTTCCTTTAAAGACCACGGTGGCACATATGTTAGTACAAAATTATGTTTGTGTCGCGTTAGCAGCACTTTAGCGCAGCTGTGTTATAAGATCCACGCCCACCGTGAGTCTGTAGTCAGGCTAGTGGAAAAGCTAACCAAACCCAGTAGAGTAGAGTAGAGCCGAGCCGAGTAGGGCTGGAATTGTATAGTGGAAAAGCGCCAATAGACTCACTTGTTGAGAGTTTTTTTTTTGTTTGTTTTTTGTTTTCAAAATTTGGACCCTTCGATTCATTTCTATGGGCTCTGGGAGGAGTTGCCCCAAAGTGATGTCATCATATGTACTGATGCTGCTCGGATGCCCAGACTATACTACAGGTGGGTGCGAGGGAGACAGAAAGATCAATGTTACCATGGCTCGCAGCTGCAACACTGTCATTTTATCAAGGGGATTACTTTTTGGTCATCCAGGTACATTTTATCAAAGATAATTGACCGTGGGAAAGTCTGCAGTGCATTTAAAGTGGCTTTGGTCCCAATTTGACTGATTCGACGAAGCAAAACAAACTCTGTGACTGCTGTCCGTTCTTAAAGATCACATTCTGGATGGAGTAAAACTCTCGTATAAGTTGTGTTAGCTTTTAAATGCAAACATGTTCCCCTTGCGCACGTTCCACTTGCATTATCTTAGGTTGTTCCAGCTTTTTAGAAGTATGTGGCTGTATATTTTTAAATATTTGTGTGTGCAAAAATCTCTTATCTGTTGTGGGGTTTGTTTGTTTTTTAAATCATAATAGAATCTTTTTCTCGAAGCACTTGTGTCCTGCAGTTGTGTCAAATGGTCAAGGAATGGCACAGCCCCACTAAAAATATTTTTCACCGGCCGCCACTAGTAGTGACTGTATTTATCCGCCAGGAATGGAGTGTCCAGCTCAGCTCCTTTGTGGAACAGAAAACCAGATCAGAAGCAAGACTATCAACTGCTGCAGATGAATAAACTTTTTTAACAAGTGTCAGAAAAGGTCACCCCAACATCAATAGCAGAAAAAGCGTAAACTGTATCTAAATCTTGTTGTCCTAATTCTTATTGATTAATCAGTAGCAGTTGTTTAAAATGACTAAAAGAGTAGGCTGACTCTCTAATTCAAACTTAAACTATTCTGGGACTCAGGTTGGGGCTGTGGGTGGGGATTAGAAAGTATTAAATTATAAAACACCATGGCCTTGCAAGTTTGCATGCTATGTACATCCTAAAGATTTACAAACCAAAAAACTGTCAGCAAATCTGGAAATGTATCTCATCCTAAATAGACGTGATGTCCCACAGCACCCCATCACTCCCCCTCCACCTGTCTTTCCCCTTCACGCTCCTTTTTCTTTCTTGCACTGCCAGAATCCGCAGTGTACCTGGCCATCGTTTTCCAACTGGCTCTCAATAACAAATTTGTGTCATGACAGCGGCTGGCTTCAAAAAGACCCCTGGCCCTGTACCGTCCAGCAGCAGCTGCACACATCACATATAGAGTCCCACAATCTTTCTACCTGGCCAAACACTCAGAGAGGAAAGCGGGAAGGGGAGATATCAAAAACCCAGATCCAAAACATAAAAATGGTTCAGTGCTTCACAAATGCCAGAAAAATGTCATCCTCGCATTAATTCCCCCTCGGCCTGAGAAAGTTGAAAGTGTGGATCCAGGAACACACACACGCACAAGCATGCTGAAGCACTCACACACATAATGCCGAGGTCAAGACCTTTCCAGAAGACCTACACTACTGTGAGTCCAGCGGGCCCGGTTTTTACGACGCCCCGGTCTCCTGTGGGTTGGCTGTTCATGTTGTTTTTATCTGAAGGTCAGGAGCTTATAGACAGGACTCCTGGCAAGATTCACTGCAGGAGTTACCTCACAGCATAGAAGAGCAAACATACTGTAACTTTCAGCTTGGCTTTCAAAATCTGAACAGCAGAAGACTTTTTTTTATGTCTCTCATTTCAAAAATGTCTGCACAAAACCAGATCACATCCAGAGCAGTGATTTATAAAAGTGTGCTTTCATCAGGCCCAACTTATGACACTGATCTCTTTGTTTCTCTTTCATTTATCAAACTACAACTGATTCTGACTGCGAGGTAAGGGAGGTTCATGCAGTTTCGATTGTTGTTGTGAATCAAGAATTAACCATGAAATTTAATCAGGATTGAATCATTCAGCATTTCACGAAAGTGACGCTGAAGGACCAGACTCCTAGAGCAGAGCGCTGTCTGCTGTCCAACTTCTTTCATAAGTGTCCATCTCCTCTCTGCAGGGTAGTAAATGTCTGTGAAAAACATCTGAAAACCACCAAATCGAAAATTCTGATCCACAGTGTTACAACAAGGTGACATGCACTGATATTTATTTATTAAACAATTAAACGTACGGCCAAGAAATGAGATCACACAATTCTTCCAGTTCGCAATTTCTTTTTTGTACTTTTACTTCAATCCCCCATAGCGAGTACCATGTGACACCAGGGAGCTTCACACTGTTCACTCACAAGTCTCCAACTGTTTCCCACTGATGCAGCTGGAGGGTAAGTGCCTTGCTCAGGGGCACCTCGTGTTGTGTTAAGTGAAGAGGGAGTAATCTTAATGTCACTCTGAACCATCACGTTTGGATGCTGATTAAAGCTGTTAATCTGGTCAAAAAGAGGCTTCGCTAACCTGGCAACTGCTGCTACTTCAGCAAAAAGAAGACAAGGCTTTGGTTCAAATTTGAGAAAAAGAGAGAGTAAAAAAAGTTGACAACAAAGAGGACACTGAGCACTGATACAGCTGGTTTTGTTCGCATGAAGTCCTCAGACTAGACTGTGGTTAATGAGAACGCATCTGCTAGTGTTTGGTCACCTGAGACTAAAAACTCTCTAACTCCTACAAGGTTTTACCTAGAAAGCTCAAATTTCACCCTGATGTAGATGTCAAGGTGTAGACGTGATGTGGTGGGTGTTTTATGTCTGGCACGAAGCATCTTGACGTTAATCATGTTCAAAACTTATGGTTATGAAAAAATGAAGAGGATGGAAAGTGTTTCAGCTGCATTTATCCTGATGTTTGAGCCACATGTGAAAGCACAACATTTTATGACACTAAAGACTTTCAAACGAGGTGTCACAATTTTGACCTTATGGTTCAACAGTTATAAGCTCTGAAACATAGCATGGTATATAGGACAGAATGAGTGTGAAGGGTTCATATTTTAACTAAACTTTTTTTGCACAAAAGCAAATGAACAAAAGATGTTGATCCAGATTCTGCTTTGCCGTCATGGTCACACAGTCCTGTATCGCAACACACTCTCCACTTCACCGCTGTCTGCTGTCATGGGTGGTCCTTACTCAGCAAGTAAGGATAGGCCACTACACCTGACTTAACCCCCCCTCTCTGCTATCGCATAATGATGTGATCCTATATCCTCACATGTGAGTGGCTTCATGGCTGCCATGCTGTCAATCACAACCATTTACCAATCTAACCAAGCATTTTTCAGTAGTCCCCGATGACATGTTCCTCCTTATGGGCCTACCTGTACTTATTACCCAGGTCTCTGACCAAGCATTTGTCTGTAATAATACTTGACTGCAATTGATCAAAACCCCTTGACAGTCCCTTGACTACAGTTCCTAGCTCCAAAGAGCAACACCACAGTCAACCAGATCGCACCATTGACTGTATATAGAGTGGACAGCGTGCTTCCGCCTGTCACCGTTCTACGTTTTTGAAGCCAAAAAACCCCGTTTCTCTAGCCGCCATTGTGCAGCCAGAGTCTGAGCAGTAGAGAATTTCCGGTGGAGCAGAGTAAAAAAATAGAAATAAAAATATTTATTTCTTCTTCTTCAGAAGGTTTAGTCTCCTTTTGGCTCTTTCCCGAAGTTTCTTATATCCCCGGTAAAAACTACTCACAAACGGCAGCTGTCAACTATCGTAAAACTAAACTTATATCGCGGTTTTTAACGTCCAATAACTAATGAGAAACTAACTTCTCCGAAAAAAAAACACCCGAACACCATGCAGTCAGATGACATCGTCATACTACCTTAGCGTAAGGATGAGAGAAACGTTTCTACGAGGTATCGTAATTTTTTAAAGTTTTCCCGGCTCATATCTGGAATACGTGGGGAGGCGGGGCTTATGACCTATACTGCGGGCCAGACACCAGGGGGCGGGGCATCTGCTGGAGGCTTCAGTTTGAGCCCAACGTCGTTACGTCGACTCATTATACAGTCTATGGATCGCACACATGAATCCACCTATAGAGTTTTGTCTGTCTCTTAATCTTTGTATGCTATGAAATTTTCAAATTCAAATTTTATCATTCGAATTGTAATATTACCATTAGGGATCCACCATGTATATCGTCACATATCGGTATTGGCCTATATTGGCTTAAAAATGAACGATCAGTTATCGGCCACTACAATGAGCTGCTGCTGACTTGATTAAATGCCAACCTTGGGGCCATGTTCCTGTTGCGAAGAAAACATCCATAGTGCAACATGTGAACAGATATATTTCCTCACTCTGTCAGTTGTGAAATTGGCCAAATTTCCTCTGGATGTTGTCATTGTTGTGATTGACTAAAGGAGAGCATTAAGTAATGAATTTTTTTTATTATTATTTTGCACTAAAAATGAGTTTTATATAACAAATGTGATAGGAGTATGTACCATATTACATTACGCTAATTCCAACAGAAAAAAGTTGATGATCTCTGCAATTAGGTGTGCAGAAAAAATATTGGTAAAAACGGCCAAAAATCTAATGTCATGCATCCCTGATTACCATGTGGAGAAATGGGAATATTCAGCGATATCCACAGAAGTTGTCAGATTCCAGTATGAGAAACTCCCTTGCTAACCCTACTCTTTGGTTAAGTCTCACAAGCAGCTCTGGAGTTAGAGTTAAAAAAAACTGCTGTGAATAATGTAAGTATGATCTGCCATGTGTCTCTCCGCAAGGTTTTAGCATTTAAAACTTAAGCATTGGAATTTTCCTCCATGTTATTAAACATACTGGGAAATACTATATTTCATTTCCATAGATCAGTGGATCCCAACCTTTTACAACTCAGGGCCCATTTTTAAGTCTCAAAAATGTTTGCAGCCCAATAAGTGCAGATGATATAAAAGAGAGACCAATTTGTAACAACAATCCAATACATAATAAAACCCAATATGTAATCGCTGGTCAGTCATGTAACAAGTTCTGAGCCTAAAACAAAATATATTTTTAGCCAAAGTGTATCATTTTTTTTTACAGTTTGTGTCAGCTATTACAATTTAAGCTCTTATTTTTGTTGTGTTTCGGGCTCAGCACTTTTGTTAAATTTTTGACAAGTTATTACATTTTGGGTTTTGCTAAATTTTTTTTTTTTTGTATTACATATTGGGTTGTTGTTAAATTTAAGTCAGGTCATGTCACCCATTGGGCTCTAACATTCCTTCTTAGAGGACATTTTTTATTTTTTAATATCTGAACATTTTTATTTTCCTTACCAAGTTAGCCACTGTGTTTTAACATTTAAAACAATATTCTGTATATTTGTACCTTTCTTTCTTTATTTGTTTCATGTATCTTTATATAATTACACTCCTCTAAAATCATAATATTTTGGAGATGATTTGGCTGCCACTTACAGTACCCTCACGGCCCACCAGAGGGCCGCGACCATAGACTGTATAATGAGTGGAAGTAACGACGTTCGGCTCAAACTGAAGCCTCCAGCAGATGGCCCGCCCCCTGGTGTCTGGCTGCAGTATAGGTCATAAGCCCCGCCCCCTGGTGTCTGGCTGCAGTATAGGTCATAAGCCCCGCCCCCTGGTGTCTGGCTGCAGTATAGGTCATAAGCCCCGCCTCCCCATGTATTCCAGATATGAGCCGGGAAAACTTAAAAAAATTACGATACCTCATAAAAACGTTTCTCTCATCCTTACCCTAAGGTAGTATGACGATGTCATCTGGCTGCATGGTGTTCAGGTGTTTTTTTTTTTCTGAGAGGTTAGTTTCTCATTAGTTATTGGACGCTAAAAACCGCGATATAAGTTTCGTTTTATGATAGTTGACAGCTGCCGTTCGTGAGTAGTTTTTATTGGGGATATAAGAAACTTCAGGAAAGAGCCAAAAGGAGACTAAACCTTCTGAAGAAGAAGAAATAAATATTTTTATTTCTCTTTTTTACTCGGCTCCACTGGAAATTCTCTACTGCGCAGACTCTAGCTGCATAATGGCGGCTAGAGAAACGGGATTTTTTGGCTTCAAAAATGTAGAACGGTGACAGGCGGAAGCACGCTGTCCATTCTATATACAGTCAATGGCCGCGACCCACAGGTTGGGAATCACTGCCATAGATACTAAGTATCACATACTGTATCTTTAATGTATATTGTTGTCTTTGATTTGGCTGAAATATAAGATTTGAAATTGCACAAAGGGATCTCCATAAACAAATCTTCACACTTGGTGAAGTAGGACCCATTTCATCAAAGCAGTGGTAGAAAAAATATACATTCTGCCGGATTGAAAGCTATTATTACATCCTTGTGTTAAGCCGTCCCAATCTGTCATCACCGAAGAGCGAGCAATAAATCTCTCACTTTGAAAAATAGCTCCAGCTTCCATGCTCTGTTTCGCTGTAGCCCAGTGTAAAGCTTGTGGTTCAAGGCTGGATTAAGGACTGGGTCTTTAAGAACATGGGCCGACGACTTCATGGCGAGACTTCATGCAAGCTATTTGGAGCTCCGCATGAGGCTGTCTGTCAGGCCAAATGGAAGGCAGCAGGCTGCCGCTCGACTTGTTTGGTAAAAATAAGTGTGTACTTTGGCCTCTTAACCCACCATGCATGCTTCACAGAGCTCCCTCTGAAACCACTGAGGGAAAGGAAGGGTACCAGTTTGTACTTGTGCATGTTAAGCAGGTCATTACGCATCCTGAAGTCCTGTGGCATGCTGATAGGCCAATATTCACCTCATGGGGAGATATCGTCACCAGATGTTTCAGGGACTTCTTGCTTCTAAAAAACATGTTGTGCTTTCCAACATTGCATTTAACCCCCCCTGTGCTCTCTCAACTGTGTTCAGTCATGCAGACCTTTACATTTTTAAGCTGTTTAAATGAATACATCTCTAACCGATAAAATGTTTGGGACATGCAACACCCTCATCACTAAAACATGAAGCCTCAAAACGATACAACCCAGAGGCCCAAAAAGGGTAAAATGTCAACAAAAATAGATTTTCACATAAAAGTTTTAAAAGAGCTAAAACAACATATCAAATGCAGGAACTGAACATTTGTCTTATAAAATATATAAAACCCTTTTGAATTTGAAGCCAGTAACACATTTTATAAAAGTTAGGCCTAGAACATGTTTACCATTGTATTGCTTCACTTCATCTTTCAAAAAGACAAAATGTTTGGGAACCAAGTAGACCCATTTCTGAGTTTGGGGGCAGCTTTACATGTAAATAAATATGTGCATGATGCCTTTCTTTCAGGCCTTATCACATAAAACATCCTCAGGAATTGTCAAGTACAGTTGTGCTCCAAAGTTTCCATACCCAGGAAGACTTTATGATTGCATCTTTACCCAGTGCTGTACTGACATCTCTGGATTCTGAGTCATGAGGAAAGCAAAAGAATTGTCAAAGGATCTGCAGGAAAAGGCCATCGAACCGTATAAACAGGAAAGGGATCTAAAAAGACATCCAAGGAATTGAGGATGCCAAAAAGCAGTGTTCAAACTCTAATGAAGAAGTGGAAAATGAGGGATTCTGGTGAAACTAAACCATGGTCAGGTGGACCAACAAAAATTGAATCCACAACTGCCAGGGAAATCGTTCCATATAAAGTGAAAAAAAAAAAACAGCAAATAATTTCAGCTGAAATACAGGACTCTCTGAAAAAATTTTCAAGATGCACAATAAGGAGGCACTTGAGGAAAAATGGGCTGCATGGTTGAGACACCAGAAGAAAGCCATTTCTACACAAATGCCAAAATTATCCTGCTTACAATATGTCAAACAGCATAGAAACAAGCCTCAAAACTTCTGGAACAAAGTCATTTGAAGTGATGAGACCAAAATTGAACTTTATGGCCACAGCCATAAATGTTACATTTGGAGAGGAGTCAACAAGGCCTATGATGAAAGTTACACCATTCCTACTGTGAAACACGGAGGTGGATCACTGATGTTTTGGGGATGTTTGAGCCACAAAGGTTCAGGAAACTTGGTCAAAACAGATACGAGATGAATGCAACATATTATCAGGAAATACTAGAGGGAAATTTGCACTCATCATCCCAGAAGCTGCTCATGGGACAAACATGGACGTTCCAACATGACAATGATCAAAAACACAAGGCCAAGTGGACCTGCCGTTGGCTACAGTAGAATAAAGTGAAGGTTCTGGAGTGGCCATCTCAGTCTCCTGACCTCAATATTATTCAGCCACTCTGGGGAGATTTCAAACCTGCAGTTCATGCAAGACAGACCAATAATTTACAGGACCTGGAGGCTTTTTTTACCACGAAGTATGTCCAGTTTCACCATCTAAGATAATCAAGACCCTCAGCCACAATGACCACAAAAGACTTCAAGCTGTTATTGATATTATGGGGACAATATAAGGCATTAAGAGGGTATGTTAACTTTTGATCAGGGTCATTTTGGTACTTTCTGTTGTCATTATGATTTAAAAAGAGTAAACAAAGTTGCTTGTTTATAAATGTCTTCACTGAACAACTAACAATGAGTGACAAAAAAGTTTTTGTTATCATTCAGATTTTCTGAGAAAAGGCCAAAAATCAAAAATACTGCCAGGGTATGTAACGTTTTGGGCACAACTGTATAGCTCCATTTATTTGCAAAAAAAGTGCGCTAAAGTGCTGTCTTTGGAGCCAAACTAGTGCTTAAGTGCTTTTTTTTTTAAAGCCCAAACCAAATCAGAAGTGATCTCAGCAGCCAAAATACACAAAGGTGCCCTCTTGGGAACCAAACACATGCTGTATGTGCCTATTTTTCTCTCACTGCTGCCCTTCAAAATGTCTTTGCATGGCACTGGCATTGAGTCAAACAAGTTAGTTTAAGTGGAAAGGAGAATCACATCACCATTAAGTGCTGAGCCTCACCTGTCAGGTGACTCTGGATCAAAGCAGGTCTTCAGAACATCAGTTACATCTGGGTCACAGCAGTCTCCATCATCATAGTCGTAGTGTATGCTGTTGCACTCCATGTTACAAACCCCATCCTGTCTCTTCCAGTTGTAGCAGGGCCCCAGTCTGAGGCAGTCCCCTCCATCATGCCCCGTCCTTGGGTGGTCACACTCAGGGTCACACTGACGGTTCCCAATCTTTCCAATGCGACAATTGCTGAGGATAAACCTCTGACGGAGGCTTGAGTTCTTCACGGAGTGGACGCTCAGATCCAGGCTGATGTTGTAAGGGCGAAAAGCCTCAGTCAGAGCCCGGTGCTGGAGGTGGATCTGGGATGTGGACACAGTGGGGTTGTCACCATTGTCGTTGGAGAGGTTGACAATGCGGTAGCGAATTCGCTTGTGTGCACGAAGCTGCCAGTTGTTGTTGTAGCCAAAGATGATGTCGGTGTTGTCGCAGGATGTGAGGCCGCAGGGTGGAGGAAGGAAGGGAGAGACAAGCTCTGGTTCGGGGACAGGAGTGGTGATGACAGTTGGATGAAAGCCAACTTTGTATGGGGACCACAGTTCTTTCACCTGAAAGTTTAAAACAGATCAATTAATATCTCATTCAATCCAGTCGGAAGATCTAAGAATGAAAAACAATTCATTGTCAGACTAATATAAGGGCTGTGAAGACATTTTAATCCAAGACAGACAACTAAATTGAATGATTATCAATCAAACGAGCAGTTGGTTACATTGGTGAAGTCAGCCCACGATGCCAGGAGCGGCTTGTTTTTGTCAACTTGAAGTGGTCTCTTCAGCAGGTCTTCATGGGAGCGAGCATAGCCCCACAGGACCACCCCTCCTATATGGCCCCTGAAGCTTTGGCCTTGATCTGATTGGTTGCTGCCCAGGAAGAGAGTCCTGCAGGTCTTCATGAATGGGCTGTAGAGATTCCCTGACTGGAGGCTGCTCTCTCCTACCTGAGAGACACAAACAGAAGATAGAAACTTACAGTTGTGCTCAAAAGTTTACATTACCTGGCAGAATTTATGATTTGTTGGCCTTTTCTCAGAAAATATGGATGATATTACAAAATCCTTTCTGTCACTCATGGTTAGTGGTTGGGTGAAGACATTTATCAACAAACAACTGTTTACTCTTTTTATATCATAATGACAACAGAAACTTCTAAAATGACCCTGATCAAAGGTCTACATACCTCAGTTCTTAAAACCTTGTATTTTTCCCTTTAACATCAATGACACCTTGAAATCTTTTGTGGTTGTTGTGGATGAGGGTCTTTATTTTCTCAGATGGTAAAATTGCCCATTCTTCTTGGCAAAAAGTCTCAAGGTTCTGTAAATTCATGGGCTTTCTTGCATGAGCTGCAGGTTTGAGATCTCCCCAGAGTAGCTCAATTATATAGAGGTCAGGAGACTGAGAAGACCACTCCAGAACCTTCACTTTATTCTGCTGTAGCCAATGGTAGGTTGACTTGGCCTTGTTTTTCTGGATTATCATGTTGTAACATCCAAGTCCATCTCATGAGCAGCCTCTGGGCTGATGAGTGTAAATGTTCCTCCATTATTTTCTGATAACATGCTGCATTCATCCTTCATCCATCAGTTTGGACCAAGTTTCCTGAGCCTTTGTAGCTTACACATCCCCAAAACATCAGTGATCCACGTCTGTGTTTCACTGTAGGAATGGTGGACTTTTCATCATAGGCCTTGGTTACTCCTCTCCAAAGAGAACAATGTTTATGGTTGTGGCCAAAAAGTTCAATTTTGGTCTCATCACTCCAAATGACTTTGTTCCAGAAGTTTTGAGGCTTGTTTATGTGCTGTTTGGTATATTGTTTAGGGGGATACTTTTGGCATTTGTGTGGAAATGGCTTTCTTTTGGTGACTTGGACATACAGCCCATTTTTCCTCAAGTGCCTCCTTATTGTGCATCTTGAAAAATAATTCAAAAAGCCCTGTATTTCAGCCAGTTTTTCTTTGCATCCCTAACAATTTCCATGGCAGTTGTGGCTGAAATTTTTGTTGGTCTACCTGACTGTGGTTTGGTTTCAACAAAATCCCTCATTTTCCACTTCTTAATTAGAGTTTGAACACTGCTTATTGTCATCCTCAATTCATTGGATATCTTTTTATATCTCTTTCCAGTTTTGTACAATCGGATTACCTTTTCCTGAAGATCCTTTGACAATTATTTTGCTTTCCCCATGACTTAGAATCCAGAGATGTCACTGCAGCACTGATTGAACGATGCAAGTCTTTCAGGAGCTCAGAAACTCACTGACCTTTTATACACACACACACACACACTGATTACAAGAAAATAGATCACAGGTGAGGATGGTTACCTTTGGTAGACATTCAAACACATTTGTGTCAACTTTTGTGCATTTTATCAGGCCAAAATCACCAGGGGGATTCAAACTTTTGATCAGGGTCATTTTGGAAGTTTCTGTGTCATTATGAATTAAAAAGAGTAAACTGGTGTTGATTAATAAATGTCCTCACCTAACCACTAACCATGAGTGACAGAAAATATTTTGTGTTATCATTCATATTCTCTGAAAAAATGGCCAATAAATTAAAGATTCTGCCAGGTATGTAAACTTTTGAGCACAACTGTATGTCTCCATTCATTTCTTGACTTAAATTGCTCGGATGTGTATATTTGTAGAAACAATTTCACAACAGGTCAATTTGGTTTCACTGTTTAACTTTGTTGCAGTGTCAGTTTTAAAGCTGCCCGTTTAACTATGTTTCTCCAAATTCCCTGATAGGCTGACACAAAATACCGACCAAGTAACTCTACTTATGCAAAAAGACACTAATTCCATCTGCTTTTCAATCAAAATAAGCTTAAAATGGTTGTCTGATTGCCTGGGAAGCTTAAGTCACAACAACAGAGAATTTACCAAAAACTAAACCATTGCTCGCCCAAGGATGGACCAATGAGAGAGCTTTTAACCTTTTACTCTCCTCCTGTAGTTTTCCAGTGACTGGCATGAATAAAAATGGAGGAGGAACAAAAGAAAAAGGATTATTTAAGCATGCAGGTTATGCTTCTGACCTTTGACAAATAAAATAAAGTTCAAAAAATCCCAAACAATCCAAACCCAAGGACCACTCATCAGTTTTCAATAAACTTTCAGCCACATCACACAGTCCTCATCAGCTGGAGTTTGCCCAATGTCATGACGATGGCTCTGTTGACGGGCGAGCTCACTAGGCTGTCATGTAAAAGGTTTCAGCGTTTGAGGCCACTATTGATCTTGGAAGTAGAGGAAGAAGGAGGTAAAAGACTCAGCAAAGTGATGTAGGTATTGGACCTTGAGTTGGGATCTCTTTGTCAAAGTACTTTTATTGGATTTAAGCAATCAATATGTTGATGGAAGCGGAGCAGGAAAATGATCAAACTCAACAGAAGTGTGAACTGAAGCTGTACCAAGCACTGAAACCACACACCTTAGCTCCGTCAACATACAGGGTCATGGTGCGGCCGCTGTACGCCGCCATCAGGTGAGTCCAGGCGTTTGCGCGGTAACGCTGGTGGCTGTAGATGGTGGTGGATTTTGTGGCTCGGTCTGTGCGTAGGGTAAAGTAATATCGAGCATCTTTGGTGCCGGCTGGTTCCACCGTGCGGATGCCCACTGACCACCCCTTCTCGCTCAGCGAATGGGAACAGTTGTCGAACACACCTACAGCAAAGAGAAGAGTTACAAGCTGGTATCATCCTTTATTTTGCAGAATTGAATAACAGCAAGATGACAAAAAAAAAAAAAAAATTGGAAAAAAAGTGTAAATAGAGAGTCATAGGTTGCATTACTTGGATAAAAACAAACTGGGTGGCACAGATGCAGAGATTCACGACTATAGTGAGTAAGTTAGAGACAGAGAGAGGAGACAGAGCCAGAAAGAGCTGGAGAGAACGGAGAAAGGAAGAAGGACAGAGGTATTTCGCTCAGCAGAAGCAAGACCCTGATGTTTCCATCTGCTGTTGCAACAGACACACAGAGATCCACATCTGCTCACCAGATGTCCAATACTGGGACATGGAAGGGTCAGGGAACCCCTTCACCCTCCTCAGTGCTGTATCTGTGCGTGTGTGTGTACATACATTCATTTTCAAAGTGGGCAAATGTAGCAAAAGTATCCCCCAGGGTGGTGAGTCAGTTTGATGTTTAAGCGTTTAATTCAGTAGAAAAGCAAAAGAAACCATTGAGAGGATGAAGCGATAATCAAAGAAAATGTTCATCATGTTGGATATCCATCTAAAAGCTAACATATCAGCATCAAGCTGTTCATACATACGGATAAATATGACACACTGCAGTTGCGAATCGCTGCTTTTGACCATTGTGATTGTATAATGTAGAAAACTAAAGCAGATTTTACATCATGAGGTCATTTCCTGCTACTGAATGGCTTTACCGTGTACAGTCTGCTGTAGGTACATCATTTCACGGCGCAGCACAGGTGGGGGGTATGTTCTTGAATCAAAGTTTGACCGAGCTCAAGTTTCCAACATTCAGTGCAGAAGCAGATGGTTATGATAAAAAAAAACACAAACTGCCAAAAAAATGTGACAATATCCAGTATGCAACAGGAAACAGGAAGGTTTATGGGATGAATGGACTTAATTTCACGAGACAGTCTTACCACACACACACACACACATTCACACACACACACTCTGGTCTGTTTACTGCATTGATCACGATTATGATATTAAATTCAATGAAGCTCTGATGTTTTGAACTTTGTTTTTGTTCTCCTTGTGCCCAGCAAAACTTG
This sequence comes from Thalassoma bifasciatum, assembly GCA_008086565.1. Taxonomy (NCBI): domain Eukaryota; kingdom Metazoa; phylum Chordata; class Actinopteri; order Labriformes; family Labridae; genus Thalassoma; species Thalassoma bifasciatum. The sequence continues at coordinate 13,460 of RPOG01003739.1, read as the reverse complement.
CCAAAACATCCTGACATAACAGAGCCCTGTGAAGTCTTTTTGGCACGTTATCAACTATTTCAACAATAAGCAGACACTGAGAAGTCTTACCATTCACTCTGCATTTGCTGCCATTCAAACTTTCTGGCATTAGAAGCTCTTATTGAACTTTATTAAACTCTATTTTGAGCTACGATAAATCCTGAGGAACATATATCTGCTACTGCTTCTTCAAGATCTACTGTTTACAGGTATCTCTCCTGTGTTGTAAAACTTAAATCTGACTTGACTTCTGATTTTCAGGAGTTAGGATCCTAAGAATCAATAAACATCAAAGGCCATAAACAGTGCGGTTCACTTTGAAAGATTTTATAGCAAATGTGCAGCAATGTTGCATATGCAAAGGGGCCACTGGTTAGAAATACAGATATCCATTCAGAGTGCACCATAGACTCTATTGTACATATTGATTGCCAAAACATAAAACCTTCTATCCAAATAAAGCAGGGTAAAATTTTCTGTGTGTGCTTAGCAAGGCACTGATACTAGGTAGGTTTTAGTCAGGATTAATAAAGTAACAGTCTAAAGTCAGTGTATTATGCGTTGAGAACCCTTAACAAATAGCATTTTACAAGAAAACAGTACTTTTCTTTTTGTTCCCTCAAAAAGAAAGGGAATTTGGGGTTCAGATGGCCTAGTGGATTACGTTGTGCACCATAGGATTTCCCCTTGAGCGGGTGGTCCGGGTTCGAATCCGACCTGCAGCCTGTTTCCCGCATGTCACTCCCCACTCTCTCCCCCTTTCCTGCTCTATCCACTGTCCTCCTCTGTCAAACTAAAGGCATAAAAAGCCCAAAAATATCTTTGAAAAAGTGAATTTTGCAGATAAGAGTTTTTGCATTTCAGCCAATAATATGTGTTATTCAGGCTCATCAGCAGAAGCTGTATTTAAATTGTTGAACTCACTATCTGTATATGAATCATAGACTGTATAATGAGTGGACGTAACTACGCTCGGCTCAAACTGAAGCCTCCAGCAGATGCCCTGACCCCTGGTGTCTGGCTGCAGTATAGATCATAAGCCCCGCCCCCTGGTGTCTGGCTGCAGTATAGGTCATAAGCCCTGCCTCCCCATGTATTCCAGATATGAGCCGGGAAAACTTTAAAAAATTACGATACCTCGTAGAAACGTTTCTCTCATCTTTACGCTAAGGTAGTATGATGATGTCATTTGGCTGCATGGTGTTCAGGTGTTTTTTTTCTTAAAAGTTGGTTTCTCATTAGTTATTGGACGTTAAAAACCGTGATATAAGCTGTCCATTCTATATACTGTCAATGATATGAATCAGGATGAGGTACAGAGGCAGCCTTTAGCTACTTCAGACAGCAACAGGGTGTCTACCTAACAGTTAAATTAGCCTCGTCCTCACATGGGTAAAACTCATGAGTTTTATGGTAAAATAAAGAGTTTGGGAAAATTAACCCTAACCTTTTTGTTTTGTTTTGTACCAGGCTGTTGACATGTCTATTGATGATAAAAATTAAAATGCCTTTGTTTAGGTGTGTATAGGGTTCCTAGTGATTCTACAGTCAACCCCTAGTGGACACTCAAAGAACAGCAGGTTTTCGCACTTTCACATCGACTTCATATTTTTAAACCAGAGGTTGCCACGTGAGATGCACCCAGAGAAATGAGTGAGATGCTAAAGTTAGACTGCTTGCAGTGTTAATCAGGTTATTGCAGGCTCATGGTAGTTTAAGCATCCAAAGAGACTCAAAAGCGGCCAAACTTTTCATCAGTGAAGTTGTGTTTCAGATACAGTATTTTTGAACCTGTAGTGATCCCACAGATGGGGGGTGGGGGACCAATGAGTGCAACCGTTCCAATCTGAGTGAGTGACTCTGGGGTTTGTGACTCAAATATAGTTCTACTTGTCACTAGATTAGACAAATAGATGCAAATAAATCTGAATATCTCTGATTTATAGTCTTCATGAAAGGGTCCCTGATACATTATTATCTCAAACACATCCTCAGGGGATGTTTGTTGTTCGACCTGAATATAAAGTTATTGCACTTGTTAATACATACACTGAGAAAAATAAATCTGGGGAGAAGTAAACTTAACATAATAGAATCCCTAAAATCAGCAATAAAAATTCAAGTCAGCGTCTTCACACAAATATATCTAGTATTGAAGTCAAAAAAATTGTTCAAATACGAGATGGGGTAAATTTTTTTTGGAATATGAATAATTTAAGTAATGTGAGACAATTTTTTTGAGTTTATCTATACAACAAGAGCTGATCTGGTTATCTTTACTGTTTCATTTGGTGATTATGGGACTGGAAACTGAACTTAATTCCTGACAATGCCTTGATACCATGAGTGGGGAGGGCACACAGTGGACATGGGAGCCTGCTGTACATGGATGAATCACACGGGTGGCACAAGCTGTCTATACTGGCGGTTAATGCCGGTGTGGACTGGCTGCCTACACGAAATGGTGTGGACCAACTTGCTGTGCTCTATGGTGTTGACTGGCTGCCTACACACTACAGTGTGGACCCACTGCCTACACGACATGGAGTAGACCTGCTGTCTATGCTGTATGGCATAGATGGGCTGCACCCAATAGTGTAGCCCAGCAACCCTTCGTGCTTCTTGTAAACTATATAAAAAAGCTCATATTACTCAAAACTTCATTAAAAACATCAATAGATACAGCAATTCATAGACTAGTTTTGTTTGATCAATTTGGTTTGACTAGCAAAGTTTATTTACCACATTGAAAAAATCAAGTGATTCATGCAAAGTTTTGTTTTGAGTAATCTGCTTGACAAAATGAAGTTTACTTTGCTTGGATTTTATGTTCATGTAAAAAAAAGTGGTTTAGAGAAAAAGCAATTTGGCTTCAGTTACATAAATAAATTATGCAAAAACAATTACATTGATTTTCTTAGGTAGACCCACCAGAAAACTTTTTATCAGTGTAGAATGATTTTGAGTCCTAAAAGAATTACATTTTGGAGGTGTTCAGCTGTCAGTGCGAGTATCATAGTATTTATTTACAAATCCATGGAAACTAATCCAGCTTTGAGAACATTTTCATGAACTCTTCAAGAACAGGGGCCTGTCGTTGACCTTCTTTCAAAATGACTTTATAATCTTATTCAGTGTTGTCACGTACTTTGATAATCAGCATTCTTTTGGTCTCTCGAAATCGTGTGACATACAAAACAACAACAAAAATGTAAATGTCCAAACAAACATATTTATAAGCTCAGTGCTGACCATTAGGAGTCAGACCGAGGTCAGTGTCCTGTCTAGCAGAAACAATAGGAGTTTGTTTTTCTCTGTTTTTGTCAGATTCCTCCAGGACACTACAAAGAGAAGGGCTCATGCCACAAAATGCCGCCCTCACATAAGGAAGCAATGAGGGGAAAAAAGTTGAGTAATGGAGTCGGATCTTTGATCAGAGTAAATGTGAGTGGACGTAACAGTTTGCGGTCTCCCTCACTATCTGGACAGCTGTGGTGCTGCACCAGAGAGCTTTTATCCTCTTCAATTTGTTTGATGTAAGTGTTGTTCTGTCAAATGTGCAGCTTTTCAAATCTTACATTCTTGTTGCTGCCTCACTGGAAAAACAGCAATGTTCATTTTCATGTGAAGAGCACGGTTAGATGAAGGTTTCGTTACATAATGTGTCTGCTGTGTGTGCTCGTGATCGATGGAAACAGTCGAGGAGAGGGGCTCAATGAAATGATACGAGACGGTTACATAATCGCCTAATTAATCTGAGGTTCCTCTACAGTAAATACACTATTTGATATTTTTATGATGATCTGATAATTAAGTGACTCACTTCATATCATTTTAGATGTTATGATCCCTGTTAACCCCCTGGGTTTACTACCTGGCTCTTATGTTAGTGGCTGCTTTCACTGTCACTGCACTGAAGGTAAAAGTGTCTTTTATGCAATAACATGGTCATTAATATTCTGTTCATAGAGACTGTCTTTATCATAACTACTGTGATGGCTTTAATGGGTAAACTGTCATTCCAACAACCACATTATTTCCTCACCCCAAATACAGCAGCATCACTATCATCTGGAATATGTCAGGGTCAAGAGGTCACACCGGGGTACAGTGGGGTCAAGCGAGGACATGGAGAACACACTTTTGGTGCTACAGTTACACAAGTGTTATCTGTAATATGTCATGTAAATGCACATGTACATGGTTATAAATAATGTGTTATGCGGCTTGAATGTGAGAATATCATTTACAGCAGCACTCCTTGCTGTTTGTGTGTGGAACTGCACAAAGATTACACTACTTAGAATATTACAAAAAAAAGGATCAACACTATGAGCAATTTTCTATCTGATATTGACATTTATGGACACACTTTGTTTTATCTTTCTGTTTTTCTGAACCAGCTAAAACCAAAATTGGCTTTTAGGTGCTTTAGTTTTTGATGAAAACACACCTCAGTATCCTCCGATGCTCATATATTGATCCAGGTAATACACATCACAATGTCTTATGACCAGTATTTGTGTTTCAGCTTATTCCACATGAACAGTGTATTTTCAGTCAAATGATACGTCATTACAAGAGATGTGCTTTGTCACTTTTTATATCCACGAGGTTTGTTACAGGCACCTAACTGAACTGTATCAGATCTTTTTCCTGGTCACCTCTCTCCCTCTTTAAAAAAAAAAAACTTCAACAGACTTTAACAGATACTTTAAAGTTGTCACAAACTATTTACAACAACATGCATGTTTTTTTCACCCACCTGCTATGACCGCCGGGTTGCTCTGCCCTCCTTCAGGCTTCACCCACAACTCCAGGCTGAACTTGGCCCTCGGCAGCTCCACCCCCGCAGCCGGCTTCACCCTTAGCTGCTCCCGGCGCCCGTTAAAGTATAGGGCGGTCATCCAGGAAGGGGGCACCCGAGGCACGGGGCTCCCCCATGGAGAGGGACTGCCAGGGGGTAAACTCGCGGGTGGATCCGCCTCTTCAACCTCCCCGGAGTAGTCGTCTGTGTTGTCCAACGGGGTCCCTGTCGAGGTCTGGGGGTCTCCATCCTCCTGCTGGAGCCTGTAAAGGACCTGGAGTCCTCTTGAGTCTGTTGAGCTGTCCGGGAAAACTTTCTGCCAGGTGGAGTTGCGCTCTTCCTCGTAAGGAAACGTCGTGTCCAGGCTGCGGGTAACCCTGGAGCTGCTCGAGGTCTGCGCTTCGGTCTCTGCTGCGTCTTTACGCACAGGCTGTTGTGTGACATAACTCGGGTTTCTCCCGGAGCCTTTGTCATAAACCTGTCCGGTCACTGTGTCATAAGTCCTCACCGCTCCTGCTGTTACATCCTCCAAGTTATCCCGGCCTCCCTTATCTGACTTTACCGAAGCGCCCCCGGTATCAAACCTGCACCCTCCTTCGCAGAGAACAGGCGCGCTGTTTTCAGTGTACAGCTCTCTCCGGGTCGTGTGCGTCCTCGGACGGGCCGCTGGAGGGCGGTGTTGGGACTGGGAGAGGGAGCGGGGTTGCCGCCGGGACCTCCAGACTCCGGAGACGGTGCAGGGTTCACCTGTTAGCCTGGAGAGCTCCCGGTCTGCCCGCTGGGCCATGGCGCGCTTGTACCGGCTGAGTGCATCGGAGCGCACTGGACTGAGCAGCCACGTGTTAGTGATGAGGATGAGGAAGATAGCCAGTAGTCTGATCAACAACATTTTCTCGGGTTAGGGGAGAAATTTGGCAATCTTATTGAAAAGATAAAGGTGGGGAAGTTTTTGGCTCTAAAAAATTGTGGTTTCCAGGTGACAGAAGGAGTCACTGCAGACTTTGATTATTTCATTTATCGGAATTTATACTAGAATATAAAAAATAAAGCTCAAATTGCCTGTTTGGGGATTGAAAAAAATATCTTACCTTAAACCCACAGAATCTACAACTTATCAGTGCATTCCAAATTGGTTGAATGTAATCCAAATGGTCACATTCAAAGTTTCTTACGTTGACTTACGCCAAAGTGCTGGATATAGTAGTTTCTGGTTGTGATTATCCCACTACAGAAGTTTAAAGTTTAAATCCGGGTGAAAATCTTCCCAAAAAAAGTCAGCTTCTTAAACCAAATGAAGATCCAAACGCCTGCACTTTGCGCGGACCTATATTGGGGCGACGCTTTGCCTCCCTCCCGCAGCCTGCACTGTCTGTAAATAAACGCAGCCTCAGCTTCAGCAGCGAAGTTTGCAGATAAGATGTTTATCTAAATTTCTAACAGCCTTTGCGCGTCTTTGTCAGCCAATAAAATAACGCATTTTGAAGTATTCGAAGAAATGATAGATTTGAAGTGATCAAACGGATCTTGAAGTGGATAAAGTTTCAATTTAAAAAAAGAAATTTTGAATTTCTTTAAATTGCTGAACCAGCTGAGATTAGTTGAATTCACTCCATGCTGACTTTGCACAAAGCCTCTACTTTGCTTTTACCTGACCATTGTGGCATCATTCAGTGCGTCCTGCTGCAAAAATATGGCTGCAAGGTGAATCAGAGTATTAAAAGGAGAAAAAAAAGGCTCCAGGGGCAGTGCAAAGTACAAATATCTATCCTACTTGTTGAGCAGAAGCTGTCCTATAAATTCAGAGGCTGAACAAAACAACAGTAGACTAGTCCGTCTGCGCGTCAGCTCCTCTTGGTTTTGTTGTGCGTCTGTGTACGCTTCAGAGTGACTTGCTGCTCCTCTGCACCGGTCCATGCAGTAGTAGTAATATCCTCCTCCATTCACTCCTCCATCGTTCTCTCTCTCTCTCTCTCTCTCTCTCTCTCTCTCTCTCTCTCTAAAGGTTTTTTTTCCTCTTTTTTTTCTACCAGGGAGCCCCTGCCTGTCTTGACATCACCAGTAGGGGAAGTGTGGTGGAGGGAGATGGGATGGGGTTGGGGAAGCGGGGGAAGCTTCCTTCTCTTGCCTCACACTTGTGTTTTACAAGGGAAATCCTCTTCTCTCTTCATTCCTTCATTCCCCTGAACATCCCTCTGATGCAGTGGGAGGCCAGGAAAGGGGCTGTAACTCTTATATATGCATTTATTATTGCATTCATCCATCTTAATAGTATAATAAATTGTTAAAAAAAAAAAAAAACACTACACCAGTGAGACCAAGAATGAACAAGACAAAAAGTTTTCTGCTGCAGACAACTGTCCTCCATGAAAAATGTTATTAATAACAAAGTGCTTGATCAGCTATCTAACCCCTTTAAGAATATTTAAGATTTTTTTTTTTACCTGAGTATTTTCCACTTGGTTTCCCGTCACTGTCTTTCAGAGACAAAACATGAACTTTTTTTGCTTCAAGCAGTTGCTTTGCAGAATAAAGAGATGCAGGCTTGCACCATTATAGATTTGAGCAAGAGAAAAATGTCTTTAGTGTTGCTGGTATGAGAAAAGATCACTTTTGTTTTGCAGGATCACTTATGCACACTTCACTCATCCAAAGAAAATTAAAGGTGCTTTCTCTGCAGGCGATCACCTCTTTTAGCATCACTGTTAAATTGTCGACTCAACGTGGAAATATGATGTAATGGGCTGTCTTAACCTTTAATGTTAGAGCAAAAAGTAAATGTTGATGTTCCAACACCAACAGAAGTTATTTTGTTTGAATAAGATGTCTTGTGTCAGCCCTTGTCTTTGTTTGGTTGATTGAGACTTATTCGTTGACTTAACTCATTCAAGTAGTTGTTTAAAATAATTTATCTATTTCATCTCAAGCCCTCGGTTTTGTTCATTATGGATCCCAGCTGGGGCAACATTTCCAATGTACAACATGGTCTCAAATCCAGTGTATTCCCTTCTAACTAGTGGTGTAACTGTTAGGTCACTATTTACTTCAGCATTCTGGGTATAACTTGAAAGCTGTAGCTTTACTAAACAGCTGGGAGGGGCTCAGGTGATTGTCAATTTGACATGCATTACTGATCAATTTGGACATAAAATTTCAAGTTGAAATTTATTTAGTAGTTGAGACAATGCCAACTTATAGTTAAGTGTTTTATCACAACACCTTAAGTCATCTTTTGTCATGTTGACATCGAATAATATGCTAGAATAACAAATGTACAAATTCAGATTTTACAGTGCATGCAAAGGTTAGCAAAGGTTAAAAAAAAGTTTTTTTTTAACGAGAAAAATGTTTTATTTTGTTGCAGATATAAGAGTGGGGGTCAATTTTGCACATTTCACCCATCTAAAGAAAATTAGAGGTGCTTTCTCTACAGACAATCACCCCTTTCAGCATTACATAACCACTCAGATACGTTTCTGAACAATACATTTATGTCAGTCACATTTTTAGTTGCAGCAAGTTCAGTGTGTTAAAATACAGCACTAACATCAAACATGAAGTCTACATGAAGAGTACACTGTTAAATGTACCTTTTTTTGAACGTAAATATGTGACGTAAAGGAGTGCTTCAAAATTTTGTGTCAGTTTTGTTATTCTAACACTAACAGAGGTTATCTTGAGGTGTCATGTGTCAACCCTTGTCTTAGTTTGGTTGATTTAGACTTGTTAGTTGTTTTAACACCTTAAGGTTGTTGTTTAAGATTATCAATCTATTTCATCTCAATTTAAGTTTTCAGTCATGTGCGTGAAGCTCCAGGGAGTTTACAAAATATGTTTGTTTTTTTGTGCTCAGAGGATGAAAAGCATAGAAGAAAATGTGATTTTGAGCATCAGTTTGCAACTTTAAAACAAAAGTGTTTATCTGTGATTGGAGTTCGACTGTGGAATTCATTGATTAACGATTTGAAGGGTTGTGGTCAGTTATGTCAGTTCAAGAAAATATATACGAACTCAGTTGTCAGACTTTATCAAAGTAGTTGGTGTGTTTTCTATGGAAGTTCCTTCTCAGTCCTGAGGAAGTAAAGAATTAATTGTCAGGTTTCCTTCTTTGAGGTTTGTGTTGTCTGTATTATTCATTCATAGATTGTTATTGGACAGAATATTGTGTTAAAAGATAAATCTGGGGAGAAATAAATGCAACTTAATTGAATCCCTGAAATCAACAATAAGTTCAAGTAAGTATCTTCACACAAGTATATCTAGTATTGAAGTCAAAAATATTTGTTTGAAATACAAGACAGTGTGAATTTTTTTCAGAATATGAATAATTTAAGTAATGTGAGACAATCTTTTTGAGTTCATCCACACAACAAGAAACAATCTTGTTTTCTTTACTGTTTCATTTGGTATTTCTGAAGCCGGAAACTGAACTTAATTCCTGACCAAACCTTGTTACCATGAGTGAGGAGGGCACACAGTGGACATGAGAGCCTGCTGTACATGGATGAACCACACGGGTGGCACAAGCTGTCGATGCTTGCCTATCAGGCCAGTGTAGACTGGCTGCCTACACCAAAATGTGTGGACCGGCTTTCTGTGCTTTAAGGTTTTGACTGGCTGCCTACACACTACAGTGTGGACCTGCTGCCTATGCTACATGGTGTAGATAGGCTACACCCAACGGTGTAGACCAGCAACCCCTCATGCATTATGCAAATGATATAAGAAAGCTGTTGTTACTCAAAACTTCATGAAAAACTTCAAAAGATTAATTAAGTTGGCTTGACTGGCAAAGTTCATTGAAAAAATGGAATGATTTATAGTACGTTTAGTTTTGCTTAATCAATCTGACAAAATTAAGCTCACTTTACTTGGATTTTCTTTTTTGTGAAAGAAAAAAAAAGGTTTAAACAAGACACAATTTTGCTTAGCAACATGAATCAATTATGCAAAATTTGCCTTAATATTCTTTTACCAGTAAATTTTGAAATTTTGATTGACATGACAAACATATGTTTACATTGCCCACAGTTAAACATCTAGTTAAATACACTTAACAGATGTGCAAAAAGAGCGTGCAATGCAAAATATAAAGTAGAAATCAAAAAAAAAAAAAAAAGACTATATCCCTGTACTTTCTAAGCATTACAAAATTACAATTATCAGCTTTAAAAAAAAATGAATAAATAAATTAAAAAAAAAAAAAAAAAAGCTTTTCTCTCTCTCTTGTTTTTGTGTGACATGGAAAAAATCAATAAAAATAAAAAATTAAAATTAAAAAATGTATGTCTTTTTAAATCACTAATTATTAGATACAAAATGTAATACACTTAAATAAAATTCACTGACAACAACATGGCATGACTAGTTTAAACATATTTAGTAGTTGTACTGCAGTCTTTTTTTGTCATATTGACAGAATAACACGCTGGAGCAACAAATGTGTAAAAATGTATTTGACAGTGCATTCAAAACTTGGTGAGTTGGCAACGACTGAGGCTGCAGTGAATGAAATTACTTCCCACAACTGTCCGTGTCTTCTTATTATGAGGCTCTTCTACCGTCCTGGTGCTGGGTGAATGATGGTGGAGGTGGCTGCTGGAGGGTGGGGGGGTGGAGTGGAGTGGAGGGCTGCTTGCTCCTGCCACACTAACACAAGTGTGTTTGATCTCTCCCTTGCTACCCCTCACTCTTCTTTCTTCCTCTCTCTCTCTCTCACACCCATACACACACTCTTTACAGTGAGGGAGGTGAGGTTTTCAGTCACCCTCCCTCTCCTCTTGTTGTTTCTCTTCTTTTCTTCCTTTTTTCCTCCATCCATCCATCCCCCCTCCCTCTCCTCTTAATCTACCTATCTCGCTCGCTCATGCTCTGGCTCTCCTCAGTGGTGCAACACGGACAGGCACAACATCTGTCTTGCACATGAAAAAGAAAGGTTTTTGGGAGCGTTTTTATCATCCAAATATGCTACCTGCTTTGTGCCGAACTGTTGGACTGAGCCAGGTCTGAGAGAAAAAAAGAGGGAGAGGACACATTAGGTGGCAGAGGAGGAATAACAGCGGGAGGGAAATGTATGGAGGGATGTTATATGATTATGGCACCAATGGAAGTGAAATTTCTTCAACTGCAGCCACAAGTACAAAGTAAAGCCTTCAATTCCAAAGTGGTGTGCGTTTTGAAATAAAAAGAGCTGAAATCACAACCGCTTTACTGACTTTTATTAAGCTTTAAACCATACGTTTCCTCAGTTTTCTGTTGATAAAGACGGAAAAGCAGCAGTTAAGAGCTCCTGAAAAAGCTAAGAAGTGGACCATGAGGTACGTTATTCTTGTCAGCCCAGCTTTTCCATCATCTGACTATTATCCTGTTTTATTTTTTTCAATAAATCTCACAATCAGTTATGGTTTTTATAGTCACCTGTGGCCACATATAACAGTTTTTATTGAACAGGGGAGAAATAAAGCAGATTTTTCCTTTCATTCTCGCTTAACCAGCAGATGAGGGGACTCCACAGAGCGCCATGCCAGGGGATCTACCTCGCTATAATGTCACCATGATCCTGTCTCTTTAAATGCTGCAGGTTATCTTTAATGCCCTGTTTTATGTCTTCAAGTCCGGCTCTGTGTTTGCTTTTATCAGGATGCAGGGATGGATATCGTGACTCATTAATAATATGTTGCAAATTGAAAAAAATCCCTTCTGGCAGCTTGTGCTAACTCAAAAGACAGGTGTGCTAGTTGAGATGTTTCCAGGCACTGCAAATAAAATCTATACTGATGTCGAAAACATCAATAAAAACTCAACTGCTTTTGGATTTGACTGGTTTTCTGGGCTTCTGTGTCTGCTGCTTTGAGAATCACAACGTTTATGCTTTTGCAGGATTGATTTGTGGGATTGTGTTTATGCTTCAAAGCTGAATTTTCATTCATTCACCACGATGCAGCCTCCTGTTGTTCACTTGCTGGGTGATTATTTCAAACGTGCAAAGAGGTGGCTGTTGCTGTTACACACCTACAGATACGCTGCCCCTTTCTTCTCCCTCAGACCCCTCTATTTTTTGTCATGCTCAATTTGCAAACAGGGCCCTGGCTCGAGGCTGGAGATGGAGATGGAGGAGGAGGCTGCTGGCAGTTATGGCAGGGGCCCCCGAAGGGGCAAAAACGGTTCCTAAAGAGTGGGAGGCAGGAATTCCACAGTCCCAGCCTGCCTGACTGAGGGATCTGCCTGCTAAACATTCAGCTTTTTCTGCTGGCCAAGTGCTCTTTGAAATCCAGCTGCAACTGTGTTACATAGAAAAAAAAAAAAAAAAAAAAGAAACAAGAGGACGGGAGGGGTGGGTTTAGAGAAAGCAACAAAAAAGGGAGGGAAAGAAGGATGAGGGGGAAGAGACAGAGGAGAAAAAGAGGAAGAGAGCAACGGAAGGGGGTGTGGTGTGTGGTAGATTGTGTGTGTGTGAGGGTGTCTGAATGGGCGTGCTCCTTCGGGGCCTCACCCCCCGCTGTAAGGGACCTCCACAGATTATCCTTCATCTGAGCTTGTCGGTCTTGACCCCAACGACCCCGAGGCTTGCTCTCTGTCTCACCCCCTCTTTCCTTTTCATATAGACACACACACACACACACACATACACACACTTATTTCCTTTCTCACTCACTCCCTCACTCCTCCACACACCCTCATGTCACCGTCACTCACTCGTTCTCTCTTACCACTCTGTGGCTCACTAACATCGAACTGCACTGACATCACTGACCCTCCACAAACACACACACACACACACATTCCCCAAACTCACGTACACTCACACAACCTGGTACTTCATGCAAAAAAAAAAAAAAAAAAAAAAAAAAAAAAAAAGGGGGGGTCCCAATAGGAAAAAATCCAGGCTGATGTGCCGGACAAATGAGGAGGGGAAGAAAGGGGAGAAAGAAAGGAGGCAATCTTTTCAGCACCACTGGTGTAAAATAGAAGGAGGGGAGGGATCAGGGCTGAGGGGGACAAATACAACACGCTGTATACAGTACTGGAGATGTTTGGCACAAAGGATCTTATTCACAGCCAGTTTTTTCCTGTGCAAAGCGTTTTAGGTGTTCAAATTAAGTTTTGAGTTATTGTAGTAAAATGTGTATATTTGACCTATATGCAGCAAAGAGGAGTTTTTTTTCTTTTTTATATCAAACATGGTGGTCCATTTAAGGGAAGTGAATTTACTCTTGGATGTATTCAGTAATTTTCCTCTTGCTGAAACCTTATAAAACATCCTAACTCGGCTCCATAATGATACATATAAACTTCTTCCGCAAACAAAAACATGGGAAAATCCATGTAGTGCGTGCCTCTGCGGAGGACCCCTTGTTTGCCCACGTGGAGGTAAAAATGGAAAAGCAAGTAGCAGGCTGGCTAAACTGTGAGCGTGAATATGTTAGTGCTGCTCAGGTTTTATTTGCAGAGCTGCAGAAGGATGCCTGAATGACATGACACGGTTTATCTTGGCTCTGCCTCTGGCTGCACTTTGTGGATGTGACCTACCTGCTTGTTTCTGATGAAAAGCTATCATCTGGAGGAAAACATGACCAACATGAGGAGACACTCTTCCTCTGTGAAACTAATATAATTTCACAAATATTATAAATAG
>RPOG01003738.1:4481-57031 GCA_008086565.1 Thalassoma bifasciatum | reverse complement strand
TTCAATCTGACTGTGACATAGTTGGATAAAACCCCAAATCTCTGATAGGGTTTCAGAGTGCTGGCTGGTTACTCTCATTAGAGCAGTGTATGAAACTAGATTATCCCAACAAAGAAATAAATAAATAAAAAAAATAATTGGGTTCCCCCTCTGAGGCAACATTAAATCAAACCCAGATACTGAATAATTGGTATTTTATTGCTTTAAATACGAGGCAGTGTGATGGATAATTGTAGATTGCAGTTAAACAGAGGCCATGCAGTATTTATGTAATTAGTTAATTATACCTAATGACAACAATAGTTGGCACTCAAACGGTCATGGTGACTGTGAAAATGTGGTGTCAGACCTCTTTTACTGTAAACGCAAGCATGACATTTGGATTTAGATTAGACTGGATAGATTTGTGTTGATGCCAGTGGTGCACCATGGGGTTTCAGTGTTCACCCCAAACGTTCACACTTATACTGAGTGTCCATTTTACAGAGACATCATAACACAAAACAAGCTTCAAGAGTTTGTATGCAAGGGTTCAGCAAAGGTTAGGCCAATTTACAACAGCCATACAAGTCAGAATATTCAACTTGGATGAAGTTGATAGTGAGTTCCTGCAATATGCTGACTAGAAGCACCATTAATCTCTGTCAATGTACAGCATTAACACTGGAAAACAGAATCTCCTATCCACATTCCAACAAAAAACAATCAGACACAACTATGACAAGCACAAAAAATGTTGAATGAACTGAAACATCACAATAATTTCTCTCTTGACACTCACTCATCTATCCTCCAATCATACAGGATTGGCAAATGGTGTGTGGCCATAGGTAAGTTCATTGACAGCCCCTCACGTTGTGTACGACGACAGTGAGGCTAGTAGTGACACATCACTAGGAGTTCACAGGGAGTTCTGTCACTACACATCAAAATCTGATTGGCTGATTACAGGGTCAGTCAAAGCTGTAAACAAAAGGAAGAGCCAATGGCGAGTAATACTACTGGAGCTGGCCCACAGGAGCTTTCTGATCAAGTCCCAACTCGACGACACAAAAAAAACAGGAAACACTATTAAAATGTACTGAAAAAGTTTGGATTCATAAAAATTTAGACACAAGTTAAGATAATTATGGAAATAAGCTCTAATTCTGACAGAGCCTGCAGAGAAGGCCCTGCTGGCCCACCACTGGTTGATGCCAGGAACGTTCGGCTTTTGTTTCCTGTCTGTGTATCTCTCCCCTTCTGTTCTTCCTACTCACTCTCTTTCTCTGTTGTCTTTCACCCAGTACCAATCTGCCGTTGGAGGTTGACCAAAACATTCAAGGGTTGACACATCTCTTTCCAGAAATCCACACAACTACATTTTTTTCACAACATAACTCCCTTTTAAGTCTTACTTGTGGATGATGTTTTTGCAAAGACCTGCAATGCGTAAAATATAAACCAGCAACTGAACTGGAGTGAATAAGAAGTTCATTAGAGGCCTGGAAAGAATGCAAAGTTATTGTATATTTTATAGTGACTGGAAATGTGTTTGTGTGTTAGCTCTACTTACTCGACTGTGTCCTCCCAGCTACACCAGTGTCTCTGGTCCAGTCCCTGCATGTCCAGTTTGAACTTGGTCAGGCACAGCTCTTCAATGAAGTATTCATAGTTGGGTTGACAGCTCAGCACTGACAGACACTGAGACACTGCTGTAAGAAGGAAAGAAAGGAGATGACAGAAATGTAGGTGAGTGACACTGGATGTGATTGAGTTACAGGGTCAACACATGCTGCCATACACTGTCAGGTCAAACCAAACACTGTGGCAGGGTGAAAGCACAGGAAAGCACTGAAGTTTTGAGAGCAATTAACCTTAGATATTTCCGCCTCTTTTTAGCTCACTGCAGACAAAAAGATATTTCCCCATCTGTGACAGCACTTAACCACCATCTGTCGGCAAAGGGTTGAGGATATCATTGCCTAACGAGATCCCTAAAACAAAAATGCCTTGCAAAAACACCTGGGGGACAGATGAGAGGCCATGTTCTTTCTGTGGTACAGCATGTATTTTAACCAAACTCTAACTACATATTGATAAATTACCCAGTTTGGTGTCTAACAAAGATTTCCTGAATATTTACTGTTCTGGAGTTCAGTAAAGTTTGCAAACATTACGTGCCATTACTTAATACAAGTGGACTTTTGAAGGAAGTTTTAAGTAAAGTTTCATACTTTTCATGCCTCCTCTTTCAGAAATTGCAAAAAGGATGATCAAAGCTGCTGAAAAATTTGTGTAAGTAAAAAGTATTTGAGCAAAATACTGAAAAGTTGGATTTTTTAAGATATGTAAGAAGCAAACAACAGAGAATTTTTTTTCTATATTGTACAGCCCAATGTTATATAATGTTATACTAATGTTATGCTGTCTTCTACCTACTATAAATATTATCATTTTTCTTGAAAGGACAGTTTCCTCTAAATATTCTTGTCTTAATCTGTAGAACGTGTTTAAAATTCAAAAGCGATACTCATCTTCATTTTTTAAACAAACTGAGCCCTAACCCCACTCTAACATGTTTCCTCTTTATTACACAAGGCAGACACTACTCTGGCAGACTTACACATCGTCAGAGTAATGAAACCAATGCTTTTGGAAATAATGTTTTTTTGTGACACAAGACGGAAAGGAGGGAGACTTTCTGTAAATGTTTTTGTCACTTACCAAAGCACATTCCCAAGAATGAAGCCCTCTGAGAAATAAATCGAAGTAAAGGGTTTGTCGTTTTTCCAAGAGTAGTTATTAATATTTCATTTATGTTCGCTCTGTTGTTTCACCCTGTATCTTCTTTGGTGTTTATCTAATTTTTGTCTATCTGCTCCAGCCTCAAAAACCAAGCAAAGAAATCAGCCTACCAGTTCACTAATAGTCAAGTTGACCTCAAATTTTTAGCTTTGTTTAACCCAAGAAGCAATCTCCACCGTGCAAATGGCGCCTAGAACTGCTGTCACTTCCCAACCATGTTGCTAAGCTTTGCGAGTACTTTTATCTGACTGTTTAAATAAATGTATGCACCCTGAAACAGACATGGGAGGACAGCAAGCACTGGAGCCAACAACTTTCCATAGTCTTCAAATCCAAACTAAACAACTCTTGCACAGAAGTGATTTGTGGCTCATGATTGTTTAAACATGACACTCTTATCTTATCATAGTCGAAATGGAAAAATACATTATAGTCAGAAAGCAAAACATCTCTGCTTCCTTTTTTCTACTCTATCTCTGTGAAAGGTTACAATGAACAACTTCAAACCATGTGTGATGAAGTGTTTTTTTCTCCTACATGACTCATCTTGTCTTATCTCTTTAACATGTCGGCTCAAATCAATGATGGATACCAGACTTGAGGAAAGGTCATGATTTTCCCTTTTTATCCTGAAGGCTTGTATTGATTTGGTGTTTCAAAAGATTGCGGTGTACACTTTTTAATCTGATGTTAACTCAAAGTGCATGTGCTAGGTTGTTGCCAAAAAATGGTTCTTGTAACAAAATGTCTGAAAACAAGGTAAAATAAAAAAGATAAAACAAGATCAGATACTTCTTTAGTTGTTTCACAGCTGGTACATTTACTGTCACAGCATCAAACAAGAAAGAGTATGGTGCAAAAATGTGAATCGGCTTGGCCAAAATTCTCCTTTCAACCTACTGAACTGGACTTCTTCACCAGTCTGTTCAGTCTTATGGCGCTTTTCCACTATACAATTCCATCTCTACTCTACTGGGCTCTACATGGTTTAGTTAGCTTTTCCACTAGCCCAACTACAGACTCACGGTGGGCGTGGATCTTATAACACAGCTGTGCTAAAGTGCTGCGCAGAAGTGCGTGCATGTCATCTATAACACGACACAAACATAATTTTGTACTAACATATGTGCCACCGTGGTCTTTAAAGGAAAAAAAAGCTTCCAAAAGATTTCATTAAAGTACAGCGGCTCAGTGTCGGGTGTCATGACAACGGAAGTGAACAACAGCCTTGAGCTGCATGCACGCGGAGGAAAAACGAAGGAGCTGCTTCCTGACATTACCTTTTCCTTGGATCCAGTGAGATCGCTTTAATTTTTTATTTTTGGGCCTGGTATACAAGAGATTTTTTGTTGATCAATCATTCTTCTTTGAACTGTTTTTCCTTTTTGGTTCCCTGTGGATTAATGGACTGATTGGTGCTTAAAGACTCTTGTGGCAGACAGATCGCTCCTGCGCCGACAAACTTTGATTTAATGGAAAAGACTCCTTAAACTGAACTAACTTTGCTGTTAACTTCTTTTTCTTTTAGAAAGGACTTTTGATGTATTTAGGATACATGAAGGTGCATTTTAGGACCGTATTTTGTGTTCATTCAGTGTGGTTCTGTGCCGTTGGGTTTAAATGTCATTAAAAACCTGTCACTGACTTATTCGTTTGCCTCTTGTAAGTGATTTGTACAGAGTCAGAAAGTGACGCTTCGGAGACGACATTCCCTAACCAATGAGTGGCCGGCAGTCCGTCGACGTCACCTTTTTGTGTCGGCTTAGCTCGCTTGGAACCAGGGTAGAGTAGGTACTAAAAACTGGCGTCTGACGCGTAGTACCACGCTAATGGAAACGCAACACAAACCAGGTAGAGGCGAGTAGAGTAGGGCCAAGGCGGGTCAGTGGAAAAGGGCCATTACTCTCTTATAGCCTGTCCACACACAGCATGTGAAATCCTACCAGTGTAGTGCACAACTTTTATATGGTTTAGTTCCCTTAACAAGCCATTGTAGAGCCATATTTTTGATTTAATTAAAATATTAAACCTGATGTCTTATTATAAATGTTTAGTATTCAGCTGCCTCTCATTGAGCTTCATAGGTTTATTTTTACTTTTAGTTTTGGAGTCAAGCCCAAGGAGACCCTTTATGTTGTGTCACACTGGGTTAGAGAGACTTGATGTGACGTGGCCCATGAGGCAAAGTAGCGTCTGTGAATACAATCAAGCTCTCAGTCCACTTGTCTGCTTACATATTACACAAGCCATGGTGGAATTACTAAATGTCAAAAGCAGTAAGTAGTCAGTGGATGACCTTTCACCTGGCAGATGCATCTTCCTCATTGCTCTCTTTAGGGCTACCCCCAGAATGCACTGCTGTACTGCTCTCTCCAGAAGGCAGATGGCCTCAGGGTGATCTGTGTGCATAGTTCAGTGTGTGTGTGCATGTGTGTGTATTTGAAGAAGGATAAATAGATGTAGATGGACATCCTGTTTATATATTGTGTGTTATGTTTTCACATTATCCCCATCATCCAAGGAGCATAAAAACTGAACTCAAAAAGAACACAATATCACACTGCCGATGAAAAGAGTTGAGAAAAGCTCTGTTCAAATGTTTGATATATTTATGCTGATAGAAAAATCATTCAAAAATAAAGGGAGGAGGCAGCTACCATGGGTTTCCGCTAATGTCCATATGCATAGAGATGGGTGCGTGTTTGTATTTACATATTATTTCAGAGCTACACAGCTGTGGCTCCAGACAATCCCAGCCAGTATGTAAATCCTTGACTGAACTGATGAGTGAAATCGTTCTCGGACGAGAGGCAGGGTACATTAACAAAAGTACAGCAGTAAATGAAGTAATGCTGTGGCAACTTTTCCAAGAAACAAATCACTTTTATTACCCAGCAAGTTACGAGGTAATTCAGCTAGTTTTTGATTCTGATACACTGCCAAAACTGAATTAATGCCAAAGAGAGGAGCAGAAAAATTTGACAATATCATAAAATTAGATTGAAAAAAGTTGCCTTTTCTGTGCCTGTCAAGTAGATATAGCTGATATTAAGGCTAATAACACAATTTCTCTTTGAAATAAGACATAAAAACTACCTTATATTTCAGTTTTTGCATTGAAGCCACTTACTGTTAGGATTAAAGGATTCAAGGATTCAAGGAGTTTTATTGTCATTCAACCCATGTAAAACATGGGTGGGACGAAATTAGGTTACCCTGGTCCCGGAGCAAGCCCAATCATAGAAATGAGAATAATTAATATATACAAATATAAAATAAAAAAGAGAATAAAAGAAGAACACAATCAACTAGCCTTTTTAACAAATAGACAGAATAAAATGTTTCTTATGTTAGGTTACTTACCAAAACTACTTTCCCTAAGGGTATAAAACAAGAAAAATCACAAAATAATTGACTACAACACAAACTTTGCCAACATGGAACTCATAACATTATACTACTGGGCTTCTCAACAGGGATTTGTTCACACTTCACACAAAACTACACAGATAATTACATTCATTCCACTTGGCACTGTGCACCTATTAAACACTTTTGGAAGAACATCAGAGAGTGACTTCTCCGCTTCCCATGCTGCCACATCTCATTATCGCCCTCTCTCTGCATTCGAGGAGACATTTCAACAATAACCGCAAACAACACAAACAGCCGTTTATGCCTCGTAGCACTGGCCGTCCCAGAGAAAACTGTGCTGTCAAGGAGCTCTACTCATATCGAGCACTCCATCAAATCACTGGGATTGTCAGTGGGAAATGTGGTTTCAAATCAATATCCTGCTTATCTGGACACTGGACAACACCTCAAGATGGGTGGTTGGTATTGTTTCTGTATTCAGCAATATGTTTGTGCTCCAAGTTTTGAGACAGAACAGTGATATGTCCTCTATTCACTGAAACTGTCCATTTGTTTACATCTGACTTCTTTATTTTCTTCAATAAAGTCAAAATTTGTCCAATCAATGCACAGTGCCTTCAATTTTAATTTTAATTTTTGGTACAGGCAGCTGAAGTTGCACAGTTGGCCCATTGTTTGAGCTTTTCTACACGTTACCATGTTGAAGATGAGAGGTGGCAGAGTCACATGACTACACATGAGAAAGATTTACACACGGCAGAGTCTCTGTTTCATTCCAAAAACATTTTCAATGAATTGCTCATCCCTGACTTAGATTACACCTCTGCTGAACGTGTGTTAATGTTCAGGTTTATTGAACATGACAACAATTCTGTCCAGTAACTTTTTAAGATTTTAAAAATAAATTTCTGTTGCATTCGATTCATTTTCTTCTCCTTTTTTGTTTTCTAAATGAACATAAGAGACCGGATCTCTACTGAACTCTTCTTACACTCATTCACACACAGGCATATGACACACCCAGTAAGGCTGATTCAATTTGAGGGTTTATCTGTAAACTGGTCTGTAGTGTCCTGTATTGCTGACAAAGTGTCCTGTCTTGCAATAAGAAAATAAAAGAAAAATCGTAGTTTCAATGTCTATTCTCTGGTGAGAATACTACAAATTTATAAGTGAAACTCTGACACAAGAAAGGAAACAGAAAGAGCCTGCTCCAAGCCTAAAAGAAAAAAAATAAGTCTGCAAAGAAAAGCAGGCCAAAGGCATACAAAATTTGGCTGCAAACAACACATGAATGTTCCTCACAGCCAGTCTACCATCTGCCCATACCCACCTCTCGGCGTCGTTAATTAATGGAGTCGGAATCTTTTCAATGGTTGACATGATCATTTAGAAGGACAGCTTTTAGATCTAAAGTTATGATGACTGAGATGAATGCAACAGGGGCCAAAGAGCCAGGTAGAGACAGTTGTGCATGTTATCTGGAATTTCTCCAAATAAACTAACTCAAAGTGAGACAGAAAACCATTTACTTGTGCCTCTCTTTTCTGTGTCAAGTACCAAGAGTGTTTTCAGTAAAGAGGAGTTCAGTGGGTCACGCTGCAGCCCAACTGAGGCCAGATTAGATGATGGTTGATTTCATTTGAAATGTTTACTCCCTTCAAAGCATCCAACAAACAAACAAAAACAAGTACAACACTCAATTAAAATCTGGTTTGACAGCTGTTTATCCATTGCTTCTCTATCACGCTTCAAGCTATCGCTTGCTGTCATATCTGAGGGCTTTCCGATGTACGACTTCACCAAAGCTTGTAGGGATCCTCGGATATCTTCAGTTTAATGTCACACACTCCAGCTGATGGATTCAAAGCGACTACGGTGAGAGGAATGCAGCAGATGACATGAGATTCACGTTAGATAAAATAAAGGTCTGGATGAACATGTCAAAAGAAAGATGACAAATGTCATCAAAAGTTGTGGTGTCAGTTATTTGATTGTGTTTTTTTCATTTGCATGATATTTTAGGTGTTGTTATGTAGCTGAGTTTTAACAAATGGGGTGGATTCTTTTTTATACAGATCAGTCTGTTTAAGGAACAAAATGCAATAACACACTTGTTATTTTCTTCTGCAATAAATTTCTAAAAGCAGGTTAGTTACCTTCACCAGGGAAAAGTGATGCAATTTTTTCCTTGCTTCAACAATGAACCTCATCAATGTATAGTAATTTGGTGCTAAAACACATATCACAACAATTTTTACAATAGGATGCTATGGTCATAAATGTCTCCTTGCCCCATCTAACTTGCATCACATTCAAATCCAAAGGCTAAGATTTCCAATTCCACACAACCAGCGTAACTGGTCTTTGAAAGGCCGACTGAGGGTGAAGCTAATAATCAGAGATAAAGGTCGGAGATACACAAAGCTCCTGAATGTACAATGGAGGCTTGTGATTGAAAGCTACAGCCTTCAAGGCAAGGATCAGGGCCCAGTATGAGCTGACTGTTTTGACAGTTAATTCTAGTTTGACTGGCTTCAATGTCAATCAAGTAAAGGTGGGGTCTGCATGGAGTTTTCATCACTGTTTGTAAACACAACATCCACACTGGGCTCCTCCTCCTCCTCCTCCATGACGCATGAACCATAGGCTACATGAACTCGCTCACCAGCCCAGTAAAAACCTGCAGCATCACGTTTCTACAAGGGCAGAGTATCTAATTTCTTGCAAATAAATGAGGTATCCTGCAAATATTATGTCATTCTTTCTCCTTGTTACTGCGATCATTTCTGTTCGCGATAGCTTCATCACTATTCTAAACACGCTAAGTCACATGCGTACCAGGCCCACCGTGATTAGCTGGGGCCATCACACTTACTCTCTGCCCAGAGAAATCCTGAGACAACTAAAACATCAACATACAGGCAGAGGATGAGACTGAGGTAGAGGCAGACACTATATACAATCATGTATAGAGACCCATAGATGACAATTTACCAGTATTATTCCTATAAAAGTTGACATTTTATTTTCTTAAGAAAATCCTGCAGACCCTTTAAACCCAAGCTGCAATGCTAGTAAATTTGCTACCTCCAAATTTCCTGATTTTTTGTGGGTGAAATACTTTCAAACTGAGTTTGTGAAAAACTCTGCATTTGTTTTTCACCGCTCTGTCTGACTTTTTCACCTTCTCTTCACAAGCTCCCAAATAAATAAGTATACGGTGTAATCTGAACAGACAGGAATAATGACTAATGTTGTAAAACTAAAAAACCTTTTCCATAAATCTGGAATGAAAGTCAGCTCTTCAGGCTAACTAAACTGTCCCATTAATTATGAACTATCTGTGTCTGTGGCAGCTGCTCTAGCGTCGGACTCGCAGAGGACAGGCTTTGGGGTCTTTCTCAGAGCGCTGGCAGTCTGTTGAGTCATGCATGATCCAACCCCCTGAAACATTTCACACTTAGCTGCCGATGACTTCTTCTAGTTTGCAAGTGCCAAACAAGCAAGAGGAAGGCAGATGTTTTCTGTCAAAGGCGACAACTAATTAGGCAGCACGATCTGATGTTCCAAATGAACCTCCATCCTACTCTGCTGCTGGTCTCTCTCCCACTTGTGTCACAGCGATGAGTCACAGAGATGGATATCTACATCTCTGGCTTCTGATCTGAATTCTTTTGACCCTCACCGTCTTGTCACACAGTCTAACTGAAAAATTCTCCTGTAACTTTGAAACACCATTTTTGGTAATGAATCATCTCAATACAGGGAGTTAAAGTAAAAGATATGATTTTGTCTTCCCACCTCTTTGACAACTCAATTCAGCTTCTGTCAAGTTACACAGGTCTTGTGCATATTTTTTAAAACCCACACATTTCCGTTACTCCAGTGCAAACTTAGTATTTCTATTGTTCAAGATTAGAAAAGTTTGAAGGATTCTTCCTGGCTCTTGATGATGGTTTGACTCTCTTCTTAGTGGAGCAGAAAAGCAGAACATGTTCTTATTTAATACACTGGAAGAAGCCACCATCTGATTTAATTCTGTGTGATCGTTTACTGTCTGCTTAACTGATCCAAAATCATTTTATACACACACTTAGTAGAGCAACTCGTTCTTCCAGCTTTTTGCATCCTGTGTACTACTCCCTCTAAGCCTTTTCTATATAAGTTTATTGAGCAGTTTCTTTCGTGCAGAGGAAGTATAGAGCACTTAACTCCAGAAGGAGGTATCCATTTGTGCTCCTGTCTTGGTGCTGTCTTCGCTCCAAGCCAAGATTTCTTTAAGGTTTTCAAAAATTACATTTTGGTGTCCAGTATAACCTGTTTAACAACACTGCTGTTGGCCATGTAGCAAAACAATATGTTGGCAATCTCTCAGTAAGGCATCATTTGCCAAAAATTGAACGTGTCCTTATCCTCTCATTTTGTAATCAAACCCTAGAATTCAAGGCTTCAGCAAAAAAACCAAACGGTTTGAAAGCTCATTATATTTTTACCCCTGGGTACATCTGCTATATTTTATTATTTGATGATATGCAGTTTTAGCATATGATACTCATATTATTTTTTTAAGTGCATCTGAAAGTGTTCGCATATTATTGTTTGTCGTACAAGAAGTGAGACAAAAACCAATCCTGAAATCAGATACAAAAGAAAATTGAAGCTTTTTTATTACTTTAAATCTATTTCTCTCCATCCTAAATAGAAAAAAAAACAAATGTGTCATGATGTCACAATAAAACAAGAAAATTAGGCCATTTCACCTCCATATCAAGACCTTTTTTTAAACTCCACTAAAAATACCTTTTCTTTCTTTAATACCAGTCGTCTTTGTTGTAACAGTTCAGCAGGGTTACCTGAATCTGAAGGTACCTTTGAATGTGTATGAAAAATGGCTTTTCTACACTTCTTGACTGTTCTCTGAGTGACTGAGCACATAAAGAGGCCCATTTACAGACAGTCTGTAGTTCGGTTACAAAAGAAGAATTTTCCCATGGTTTTGGAAAGCGTGCCTAGCGTTGCAGTTTTGCTATCAAGACAGCGTAGGCACAGTTTGCTCCTTTGCACCAAACAAGTCATGACCTTAAAAAGTGACCCTTAGATTAGTTGAACAATAATCAAAACTGACACTTTGAGCTACAACCAGGCGTCAAACTGCTGTTTTGATTATTTCTGTTTCTCCTCTCTAAAAATTCTCTCTCCACTTATTCATCTAGTTACTACTTTCTGATCCAATAACAGCACAACAATACAGACATTTAAAAGGAAAAAAATTGTTGTTACCCTTCATCAAAAAGCCACAATTACGCAAAATTAATCATATGACTTGATGGCAAATTTACACCCACATCAGCACAGTCCCGTACAAGGAGAAATAATACCTCACCCATGAAAAAAACAGTGGCTGATGATGACTGAGGTTTCTGCCATGTCTTATCTTTCCCTCCTTTAGGAAAAGTAGAAAAATATGGCAATAAGCAGTGGATCTGTCCAGTATCAAGTCAAACCACCAAATCAAACAAGGTGTTTAATAAGCTGGTTGCCAGAGTGCCCAAAACTGCAACCACTGATTCTGTCATTGCACTTTTTGACTTGTATTACTCTCTATTCCTCACACGCAGTAGTTTCCTTCAACTGGGCTGTCTTTCGTCCTAATCAGACAGATGGAGACTTGCCAAAAGGGAGAATTTAAGGGAGAAATAACTGAAAGTACTCCCTGAAAGTATTCAGATAATAAAATGAGGAGTCAGAGAGACTTCCCTCAAAGCAATCTGAAATAAACATGTTATCCCCTTAATGGCTCAGCATTTGTCTAACTTTATCGCATTTCGCAAACCCACAAACACACACACACACCTCACATACAAACATCTATAACAACAGCAGCTTGAGATGGCTATGAAGCCTAACAAGCAGCTCTACCTCCCAGGTGCTCTCAGTGTTGTTATTGAAGCTTCAGGCAAACTTCACTGCAATGTGTCACTGCCTCTTGAAGGCGACAGCACAAATAAGATACTGAATCTGAATATAGCCAAGAGACACTGGCTTGGGCTCAGATGAGAGGACACACACATATATATGTCAGAAACTCACACACAGTGAAGTTGGAATCAGTTACTTTCTTTTCTTTTTCTTTATTTCTTTGTGGCAATGTACAAAACTGCAGATTGCTGATGCAGATTGTACAGATTGCTTTAAGTTTTCATTGGTTAGAAGAGCTTTGCAATGGTAAACTGTTGTTTGCCAAGTTTAAATACACTGGATATGTCTGCAGTTGGATGCTCTCCATCACAACCCGGATCAGATAAATTTACATCCATTTTACACATAAAATCTGGAGAAAGGGTGGAATTTAAACCAGCTGTGTGAAAGTGATACATTTTTGTGAAATAATTTCAGAGCACAAATCATATATGAAGGCTATATGTAAGCAAAAATGAAGAAAGAGCGAAAAATTATACTGATGCCTCAAGGAGTACTCATCAAAATTTTAACTTCTGTGACTTTATTTTATTAATGTTATACATGTCTGTAGAGACAACTGTGGCTGAATTTGGAGTAGGTTGAAAAAAACATTAAGAATAGAATTGCTGAAAGAAGAATTCAGTCGTTTTCTGATACAACCAGGCGAAGTCTTACCTCCTGGTTCCAGTCTTGCACTCATACAGTAGAAGAGGACTCAGTCTTTTCATGCCAAATCTTTTCATGAAAGCCCAGGTGTATTTCCCTTAATGTGGAACCTCTCTTTGAAGGAGAGGGACTGAAGTAGATCTTTTATAAAATGGAGGTCCATTGCTTTTTGTATTATAGCCACATAATGGATCACATTACAGTTTGACGCTCTCATTGGGAAGAAAGGTGCAGAAAAGATTCTTGGGACACGACAAGACATGCAATGCTTTTTGCACTCATTATTCTTTATGCCTGCTTATTCCCTTTTGTAGATATGTACATTTTATGTTAAATCATACAAGTATGGAAGAGAATTAGAGGCTGGTATGGGATTACAGGGCAGAGAGATTCATATGGCTGACATTAAAACAAATGCATGTAGATCATAGAAACAAGAAACAACTTTTGAGAAAAAAGAGAACTTGAACACAACACAGCAAAATAATATCTTCGTATCACTACAACATACAAGCAGCATGAATTACCATTTATTTATGTTATTTTCTGTTAATTTCCAAAAGCTCAGTCACAGAACTTATGCAACCCTACTTTGGGGGAATATGTGGGCCTCCCCCACCAGTAACATCTAGTCACCAAACAGATGTTGACTTGTGAATGTATCTACTCCCTAATATTGTGCAAATCTGGAGATTATTAACATTTTTCAATGTCAAATTGTTTCAAAAAGGCAATCTATGGTGAATAATCCCCCTGTGGGATTGCAAAACTGTCATTACTTTTGAAGCACTGTTAATAAGTGTATTGGGAATTATGCATATTTTCTATCAATTAGAACATCAAAGAGGGGGGAGGGGTACAAAATTATAACAAAAATGCTTTTTTTTTTTTTTCATGATACTTGACGTGACTACATAATTCCCCTTTACGGCTGAACATACAAGGTAGATGAGTTAAGTATGGGTATGCAGACTGTAAAGAGGTTCTTAGTTTGTAGGCTGTGGAGGGCACAAATCTCTCTCAATCTCTTTTTTTTATCAATTCTCATACCTTTGTGGCTCTGTCATCCTCTACTGGTATCAACCAGCCCTCCTGGACTGATCACAACACACTTTGTTAAACCAGGCAGCAAAGCGTATTAAGAAATGCTTGCATGGTTTCCTTCATATCAGTATGTGGATATAAATGAGATTTTTATCTCAGGGATTAGGCTCTAGGGATTGTTAGGGATATGAATGCAAAACCCCTTTAATTGCATTTGTAATAGATTTTGTATTTAATAAAGACTGCAGAGGGAGAGAGTAAAGAACAGGGGCTGCTGCAGTGTAATCGGTTTTACGTCCCTTAGCTAAGTGCAATGTCCCTCTGTGTAAAAATCTGATGTGATCCAAAGCTGGATTTAGTCATCAGAGTTGCCTGAGGTTATGTCGCAAAGGTAAGAGGAGGAGCAGTGTTGAAACTTTTATGCTGTCAGTAAGGCTGCTTCCTGAGCTCCTGAAACTTTGCTCTTCTTTTTTATGTATCCCAAAACATCCATATATGACTCATAACATTTTATTGAATTCAACAGTTAACAGAGTCAGAGACATCATGGTTAACAGACCAGCGGTCTAAATGGACTCATAATGCATTAAGGCTTTTGGCAAATGCTTGGTATAATAACAATAAAAAGATAGGAAAAATACTTTTGCATAAAAAGATGGTTCAGCTGGCTTGCTGCCTAACTACCCATACAACTCTGTAAAGGCCTCTCACACATTTCACACTGATGTAAGGCAACCCTCACAGATAAAAGCTTACATTAGCCATAGATGCACTTACATCCCTTCAACATCTGACTTAAACTGGATGTCAGTCCATCCCTAATGCTCCTATTAAACCCCTCAACATCTGATAGCGATCTGATCCACTTGGAGATGAAATCTACTTGACTTTAAATGAGCTCTTTGACATTGATTCTTCATCTGTAAACTCTGTGCTCTGTACAAGAAACACTCCAGAGTCTAACTGCTTTTTTGACTCACATTAGGTCCAATTCCCTCAGCTTACTTGACTCTATGCAGCCCAAAAATAGCTCTTTAGTATTCACAAGCTTAGACTAGTGCTTGCCAAGCACAGCAGTAACTAAGTGTTAAAGATATCCCTAAAGTCAAAGCCTAGTTACTGAACCTTTTTTGTTACATGCAATTTTTGTATGGTGCCTTTTTCACTGCTGTCTCCTTTACTTTGATGCATTTCATTTCATGAAACATGTTTTTTGATTAAAATATTTGATTCCCTATTTGTAGCGAACAGCAGTCAGTTATACTTTGATATGATAACACTTTGAAAAAAGACATGTTAATAGACACAATGTGCCATCTCTTCAATTAAAACTTAATTAAGCGCAGAGACACGTTTTTAACACGCATCACTGATAGAAAAATGACTGAGAATGGCTTGTGCTTGTGTGTTTGTGTGTGTGTATGCTTTCTCAATGCAAACAATCAGTTGCAAAATCAACATACCCTGACCAAATTGAAACACACAATGCATATCTTTTTCCACTCCCCCTCACACACAAACATGTTGTATACAGAGAGGATTACAAAAGAGAGGCTCCTTTATTTGCATGTGTGTGTGTGTGTGTGTGTGTGTGTGTGTGTGTGTGTGTGTGTGTGTGTGTGTAACTTCAGCATCTGTCATTGTCACATTGAGCCCCATCCATCAGCAGCTAATCATTACAGCAAGCCAGGCTTTCAGCACTGATAGAGGTCTGCCCTGACAGGTCTCTGTGGCAACAGTGCACAATTAATGTATAAAGAGGCTGACAAATAATGACTGAACTGTAACAACAGGACGGTGTTATCAACAAAGACCAGGGGGGAGATAACAGAAAGTCTAACATGCTTTGATACTGGTTTTTTTTTTCAAGATAAATGCAGAAAAACTTCTTCCTGCGCACAAGAATTGTTCACTTTAAGATTCCCAGAATGCACCTATAATGTTAGATTTGTCTTGCTGTAGGTCTCTGCTAAGTAATAAAGTCCTCCCTTTGTATCCGCAACTGTCCTCACTTATAAGGCTGACTGAGGTTTGAACAGGTTTGAAAGAGCACAAAATAGTATGACAAGACGGTCTGGCACAAGTATACGTGTGTGTGTGTTTGTATGTATGTAAAGAAATAAGTACAGAAGAAGACCTGGGGACTGAAATAGGCTCTTGTGTGTCTCACAGTGAAGATGAGTGCTCAGTGCTCAAAATCTGTGAGAACAGCTGTGAAGTTCTCCCTAAAATTGCTTTTCTTAACTAGTCTGTCCCTGTTCACTGAGACATCTTGAGATAAAGATTTAGTCAGCTCTGTTCTCACTCATTAATAGAATTTTACTCAAGTGTACATTCATAGATTGTGTGTGTGTGCGTGTTAAAAATGTATGAACATTCCAAAAAAAAAGATACGAAAAAAAGACAATTTGCCAAAAAAGAAAAGAAAGAGTCAATAAAGAAATTACACCCAATACTGGCAGGTACACGTTCATTCTCACACAGGTTCACAGGCAGAGAGTGTGTCAGAGCAGGTTTGATTAGAGAGAGCAGAGGCTGCAGAGGCCACTGAGGTGAGGAGAAAGGCCACTATGCTGTCAGGGTAATTTTAGAGAGAGAGAGAGAGAGAGAGAGAGAGAGAGAGAGAGAGAGAGAGAGAGAGAGAGAGGAAAATAGCGTCCGGGCTAGCTGTCAGCACATGCTACTTATCCATGTATGTGCAATGTCAGTGAATTGTCGCAGAATTTCAGTGACTTGCCACAACAACCAAAAAGTGATGAGGATATTTCAGTTTGCCAAAGATATGTCTTTTTTTTTTTCTTGTTTTTTACAGTACGTCCCACTGCTTTTGCAGATTTAGAGTTTTCTTGACCGGGGTATGTGACAAATGTTTCCAACAAAAGATGTATATATCTATGTAACAATTAAAGAATTAGTATTGCACTTTCTATATTTTAAAGTTAGACGTAAAGTAACCGTGTTAGGTTATTTTATCAAACTCCTTCATATTCACATGTTGTGGAAATACTCAAATCTGATCTCAAACCTGTCCCCATCAACATGTTGAGCTAAATGGATAATGGACTGAGTTTTGAATTAAATTCATGTAAAATGCATTAAAAAATACTGTTCACGAATAAGCTTCTTCCAACCCCAGGAGCAAACCAGCAAGTACAGCTTGTTTGGATACACAACAATGTCATCCTGTGGGTAATGGCTTGTAAATGCATAATAGCTCATTTAAAAACAAGCAAATAGCTACAGCGGGCACTGATTGTATTTTTTGAGAAGGGCTGTTGTCTGTGGAGCATTTAACCTTTTGTGTGAGCATCATAATTAAGGCATTTGTCTATTCGTCTGATGTGATGTGCGAGCCATGCGAATAATTTGTAAATAAGGCTCTTAGAGTCCATGTACTATGCACTCTAACAACTCTAAATACTTAGTTACATGGAGCATGCAGTGAAGTTCTAGTCCTAAATTTTGGGCAGTTAAAATGTTCCTACTAATAAATAGTTAAAGTGCACATGATCAGGCCTGCTAGGATTTGCATTGTTGAATTCAAAATGTCAAACAACTAGAGCAGAGGCAAAACACATTCATGAGTATCCCTAAGAGCCACAAGTGTATCTCTTGTTTCTCCCTGGGTTAATGCAGCATTCTCTGTGGGTGCTAGTTTTAAGGATTAGGGAACTTAACTGTCAGGTGGAAAGCAGCCATACAGTTGTAAGACTGATTGGAAATCTTTTTTTTGTGAAAGTAAGTTTTTGGGAGCTGATGTTTGACTTGACTCATGTCACCGCCTCGCCTGCAGCTGCCAAAACCAAACCACTCATCCAGTTTAATGCTGCAGTGGAGGGCTTGTTAAGTGGCCCACAGTGTGTGTGCAATCACAGAGCTGCTGCTGCTGCTGCTGCAGTGTGTTCTTTATCGTCCTACTTGGGTTTGACTGACTACTGTTTTCAGATGTACGTCTCACAATTTACATTTTGTTAAATCTTTGGAAACAGTTTGACATTCTGCACCGACACATCAACTCTGAGTCATTATGTTTAGTTTTTAGTTGTTTTTACCAAGAGTAAAGCATCTTAAAATTAAAGAGCAGTACATTATCTTATTGCATGCTACTAAGAAAATACGAATAACCACACAAAAATGCTTTTTCTATTGTCCTTTCAACAGAACACCTCATGATTTATTGTTGTATAACCGCCTTGCTGTGAGCTTTATGTGCCTACAGAGGCAGTAAAATGTTCATGTTGACGTGGGAGAGTCACAGAAACCTCTCAGCTGAATCTTCTGCTCTCCTGTTTCTACCCTAAAACCAAATGGAGGCATAAATCCTCTGACTTTTGTTATTTCGTACGCCTAACCGGTTACACACTGCTGACCTGGAGAAGCATAAAAAGGTTGTCTGAGGTCAAATTCCAACATGGGGGAGGCTCAGTTTCAGTATCCGAGCTTTAAATAAGAAATGACATAATTAATTTCTTTTTAGGTTTCAATATGTCACATATTGTTTGTCATTCAGCATCTCACATTCAACGCACAAAACTACTTAAGCTCTTTAAATGCCAGCTCAGATCCAATTCTAAAATCTTATTAAAGTCACAATATGAGAACATAAAACCAACACAGCCAAATTGTTCCATTTCTGCTTTTTTTTTTCAAAATCCCATCAGAGAAAAAAAAATTGAAGCCAGGTTTGCAACCATGCCAGCAGCATCTGCGAGCCAGTAAAGGTCACAGATGCTGCCACCAACAGCTGGGATCTGTCTTTTCCTGTGCACATATAGTTTAGCCAAGCATCAGCCTTGAGAGAACAAAAGCATGGGAGACAAATAAATGATTTAAGAGTCTTATGTGTGGAGTTATTATCATTTACAGTTAGTCGTAACACTGGCTTAGTTATTTCACTGAAAGGAGAAGAGGCAGTATTAAGGGGAGTGCAAACAGTGTGAAAGAGAGGAGAGTATGTAATTTTACTAAACATTATGTGATTAAATTTAGACCAGAGTGGATCATAAATTTGCATGATTCCCCTGCATGAAACTGGCAGGACTCATTTGCATAATGCATTATAGCTAAAGGAAGTAGAGGAAGTGTCTGTCACACAACCTGCAATAAGTCAATCCTTCTCCCTCATGCTGTTCGTCTTTAGTGTCATATATGGCGTCGACATTCTCAGTATGTCTTTGTCTCTGCACAGCACTTTACATCATTAACCTAATTATTTTATCCCCTCCAGTCTCCACTGTGCCCCCCCCCCCCCCCCCCCCCCCCCCCCCCCCCCCATGTAAAGGTTAAGATGAAAATTTATCCAGGTGTTTAAATTAAACCTAAAATCTGTTCGTACAGAACCTTAGGTTACAGGTCTGTGAAGTGGCTGATTGGATTATTCTGAGATCTTGTTGAAGGACCTGACTGTCGGGGGATAGCTTTACAGAAAGAGAGAAATTGGAATATTGATAGTTGGCTGACACTCTGGAGTAGTTTTTCTTCTCATCAGGGTTCCTACATTTGGGAAATCATGAAGCTATTTCTCAACCTGCAATTTTTCAGGGTCCTCATCTGAATCTGGTTCTGTTTAACAATTCACATCCCCATTGATTTGTGATTTCTATTGCATTATTTTTCAATAATAAAAGAGATGGATACTTCACCAACTAAAGTAATTGGCTGTCTAATGGGATATTTAGGCCCTTAAATGTGAACCCACAAGAGTAACAAGGATTTTTCTTTTTCTTTTAATTACAAAAATAAACACTTCTCTTTCTTATATTATTAAATCAATAAGAAGAATAACTAATGTTACGCTAAAGCAAATATATTTATGTTTTTTTTACATGATTTGTTTTCCTCAGAGCAATGCAAATGCAAATGCAAAACAGCCTGGGTACATCTAAAACAGTGCATCTCATCAAAAAGATTCTCTGCTGAAGTGTGTATCAAAAGAAGATGGGCTCCCTTGCATGACATGTCTTTGCTACACTTGATGCACTTGCATCATTATTCTAAAGGACAACTTTTTATCACCTGCTGTAATCCGCCATGGTGTGCCTTTCACAACTTTGTGAAAAATGACTTTGAGTCACAAATGACTGATGTTACGACTGCACAGGAGATCCCAGGAGATGGGTACAGTTTCTGTGGACCGCTTTATGATCGCTGAGGTTAGATCTTGAAGGACATGTTGATGTTAAGAACCACCTGAATCCTTAAACTAATTTTACATTAGAACCATTTTCCCCCAAGTTTTGCTCCAACTAGTTCTTATCTAAACACACAGTTACACAAGTTACATACACCTCCTTTGTACATGAATGTCAGGCAGTGAATCATGCTCCATAGAGGGGCTGAAGATAGATGCTTTTATTACCGAGGTCAATGAGTTTAATTACAGTGCAAACAGAGTTACTGGCTTCAAGCTGCACATACAAAACTTGACATTAAAACTGCAAGACTATTTGTAGAGAGACTGCCTGCTGGCGGAACATATACTGACAGATGGAGTAGCATAAATCCAGAATCATGTACAAATTTATTTTCACCATAAAGTTTGATACATCCAGTTAAAGTAAAAAAAAACTAGTTGTTTCAGTGGGTTAATAGCTGAAACTCTCGCCGTTTGCTTTGGGCTTTCACTTTATAAAAAGGCTTTGTTTTATAGTCCATTATTTTCATTTAAAGATGTGAAGTTCTTTTTGCTTTAATTACTCGTATTTGGTGATTCCAAAATATCCATTGAAATATTTGGTTGTGTTTTTTTTTCTTTTCAGAAATATAGACCAAACCAAACAGCTACTATCAGACCTCAAAAGTCACAAAGAGATTCTCTTTAGTGTAACAAACACACTGCCACATTTCATATGTATTCATTAAAAAGACTGTAAGTTTGAAAGATTTTAAGTTACCTTTACTCAAACTTCTCAAGCGACAAAGACTTCATGATTAAAAATTGGGATCAGTCTGTCACTTCGACATAAACCCAGATAATAGTGAATCTAAACAGCTTGGACTAAATGTATTGTCCTGCAAGTTTTAAACTTCTATTCTGTTTGTGGAGTCTGTGTTTTATAGCCCCAAATCACAGATGACAGACTTTACAGACTTTAGCTACACGCTGGGACGCAACATGCACAGACTCGGGAGTGTGAGGGAGTTTGGCAGCCCTGACTCTCACTGATCCTAAAACCCAAGTCCAGTCCTTTATATCATTTCCAACAGTAAAATTCTGAGGCATATTCATGAAACCTTATAATCAACTTCATTAGTCTCTCTTTTTCAAAGGACTCAGCCCATTTGTAGCCTGTTTTTCAGGAGTGGAGAGTCCTTTAATGGCAACAAAACCCAAGCACATCTGCCCTCTGACAGAGTGTATATTTAATGATGTGTTTACCACATCAAATAAGTACATTTCAATGAATGATGCTTAAAGAATTAGATCATTATTCATCCACCTTACCATAATGAATACAGAAAAATAGGTTCCAGGTTCAAATGAATTTCAGTCTGAGTATGATCAGATCAGAAAAACATCAGGGGATGGGGTAGTCTGCCCTTAGATCAGCTCTCAGACAAACAAAAATATAAGCTCTATAAATGAGCCATATTTGGCAAAACTTTTGCCCAGCAGCTTGAAAGGTCACCAAAATCCAAGTCTTAAGTAGTCTCAAGGCACCAATTACAGAAAGTTGTAGACAACCCCTCCCAGCAAAGAGGGAACTAAGAAGAAACCATGAAGCATTACTACTCTGTTTGAATTGGAGCTTGATTATGAAAAGGTTTGGCTTCTAACAGGAGCAGATTAATATAAACATGTAACAAATCTCAGAGAAGTTAACAAAAATATCTGATATCCATCTTTGGATATAAACTGTGTGCATATTATCTACTTTGCTTAATAAGCTATTCATCACGCACACTGCAATTTGAGTATGTTTATATACCCATGGTTACACAAGGCAGCATTTTATGGGTGTAGCGGGCTGTCAGGGCTTTGATTCCAATGGCTCTGAATGTATTTTAAAAGTGCACTGCATTGTGTTTATGTTTAATGATCAGTTTAATTTTTTATCGTAAGGACTTACACAAGTTTCCTTTGGGTCTTGATGTTTATGGGTCAGTGGAAATAGCAAGGCAGAAACATCGCAAAGACTCAGAGCTCAGGTCCAATCCAATGGGATCCCACATCTTCAATAATGTATGATGTTGAAATGGCAGCATAACACACTTGAGTAAAAGCTTCAAGCACTTAGCATATGGCTACATGGCTTCAGTCAACTTTCTACCCACTGAGCAAGAAATGCATGCAGGGAAATGTGGACTTCTTAAGCTTTGAATATCAGCTGTTTAATTTCAGTTGACTTACGGGTGAAGGACATACTTCAAGTTTACTTTAAGGCAAATCAAACACCATATGACCATGAGTTTTGGCTTCTTCCCTAGATGGAGGTTCATCGTCCCAAGGTGTTGTTCCAAAAAGATATGGAGGCAGCTTTGAACCTGCTGCTATTGCTGAGTTGAACAAGTTGTCATAATAGTTGCTCATTCTCTTTATTGGCATTATTCATCTAGCCTTATTGCTTTTATGGTGATTTTATTTGAGCATTTGCTTTTATTTTGGTCTTACTTATGGTTTTTTAGGTTTTCATAAAAAGTCACCTATAAAAAAAGAAAGTTGCTAATGACATGGTGCACTCTTTCTTTTAGCTGTTCTGTAACACTGTCAGGATAAGGGTTGGGCTTACCTGGTCTTCATGGGTGTTTTTAAAGTCATTTGTCTGCATTTTTACGCCTTTGATAGAGAGGACGGGATCATGGATAAAGCAGGAAACAGTTCCAGAGTAGGGAGTGACATGCAGGAAAGGGGAACTGAATCAAAGCTGAAAAAGAGCTCTGCAGTAGAGCCTATTCTTTCTTATTTCTTCTACCCTACAGCCAAACCCACAGGGACTTCCATGCCTCTGAAGCCCTGGACATAAGATCAAACCCAAATGTATTGCTCTGGCACGTCTAAGGTTTTTCAAGCTCCACAGTATGAAAGCATTTAGCCGCAGATTCATCCAGAAATGAATCCATAAGCCAATTTACTGCTTCATATATGGATGTTCCATGCATCACTACTCATATACAGTCTGCATATTTGTTGGCAGGGGAGTAAACACTATGGGGATGGGGATCATTAACTTTTATTGATAGTGGTGCCATTTACAGAGAGCCTCCTTAATGATCCAAGTCTAAGACTATCAATACTTTCCTGTTAAGTCACAGAAAGACAGGACAGCTATGTGTTTTTAATGAAACTTGGACTGCTTTGATTATTGACATTTTATTAACCCATGTCCGTCTCTTTATGACCATAGTGTACCCCCTCCTCTGATGGATACTTCCAGCAGAATAATATGCCATGACTTTATACCATGAAGAATGAGGGCAGGACTAAAAGCAAGAAGGGACCATACCCTGTACGAGCAAGGTCTTCCTATAAACCCCAAGATGGTCAAAGGTTGAAAATAACTGGGGTTAAAATGACTTTAATACAATACAGAGCAGACTAAAAAATGAATTAAAGAAATATAAAGGGATAAAAAAATGTAATTGATGATTGGGGAATTCATGCATGTGTGTCTGTTTATTCTTCATTCTTTATAGAAAAACCACACAACTGTATCCACACACACATCATATGCTGCTGTTGTGCTCGAGAACCTGTATGTTTTGCTGCAAAGAAGCAAATCAAGCTATCAAGCTTTCTCAGCCTGTTATTTATACTTTATGTATTCATTATTATGAGGGAATAGTCACCTTTTTTTACCTGGGACAAGTTTGCAACTCTGGCATATATTAGGTGGGAAGGAAGGGTTTGATTTAAAGGTTACTTAACTGAGGGACCAACTTATCATAATACCCAAAAGACTCAACAGCAGAACTAATGGGCTGAAGTGTTACACTGATATTCAGACAACAAAGGATGAAATGTTCAAATATCGCTATATGAACAAAGAAACCATCACGATATTAATTCTTCGCATCATCTGGCTCAGGGGAACAGCCATGACATAAAACAGCACACTTCATACACACACCATTCCTCATGATTTCACACATACAGTCTGTGAAGGAGGATGTGTGCTCCTCTCTTTTGTGTTGCTCATATGACACCGACCTCCATTGTCTGAAAGTGGGTGGCCAAGCATGCAAATGAAAATATGTGGTTGTGTGTGACTGTGGCGTGCTATGGTGTTCCCAACACGAGGTGCTGAAATATGTGTTGGCTCCATGACGCTCACATAATTGCTAATGGCCAGTCCCCTATAGGGCACACACACACACATACACACACAATAGGACACACGGAATTGTACACATGCTTCGCTAACTAGCAGTGCCTTGGCGCTGCTCATTAGCTGCTGGGGCGTGACGATGAAAAGTGGGTTACTGCTTTGCAAGAGTGCATAGGTTTAACACACAAGCCTTAAACAAATGCATGTTTGGATCAAGGAACGCAAGGCAATTAGACAGGCTGATGCAGAGAAAAGAGATAGAGAAGGTAGAGCCCGAAAAACAGAGAAGAAGAGCCAGCGGCACAGTCGCCTTTTTATTGCTAATTAGAAATATGAAAAAGAGCGTGACAAAGAGAGAGAGAGGTGAAAGACAGTCTACAAAGAGGGGAAATGTCCCTTTCATGACATTTAGTGATTTAAATTTAGCTACAGCTCATATTTCCACAAGATCAATTTGACAGAGAGAGGTGGAAGGAGAGGATAAGTGCTTTTTATTCATCTTGTAATTTCCATATGGGCTTCATAATACCCAGGCAGTGGAGCGGTGGCTGTAAAAAGCCTGTGATGGGAAGCAGCGCCTCTGTTACCTGAGGTCAAAGTGATGTATGAGGCAGGGCCTGAACAGACATATGAGCCGTT
This sequence comes from Thalassoma bifasciatum, assembly GCA_008086565.1. NCBI lineage: Eukaryota > Metazoa > Chordata > Actinopteri > Labriformes > Labridae > Thalassoma > Thalassoma bifasciatum. The sequence goes on along the minus strand of RPOG01003738.1, from coordinate 32,291 downwards.
AAATCCGGTGATCAGTGTGGAACGCAGCACTATTTGTCCAGATTTACCAGCGGCTACAGTGAGGAGATTAAGCTCCTCTCATGAAGTCAAGAGAGACGCAGTGAGTTATTGAACCAGAGCAGAAAAGAAACCAGAGCAAAATAAGAAAAAAATAGCTATTTCTTTTGCCTGTTCTGATTAGAAAAATCCTGATAGAATATGTAATCTCCAGTTTCAACATTTAAAAATGCAAAGGGTGATATTGCAGCCATTTATACATCTGTGAGGTATTTCATCCATTCCATCCTGACAAATTTGCTGCAATTTCAAGGTCCAATTCAAAAACCAACAAACAAATCTTGCCCTGAATTGCTTCATTTTGGGAGTTTCTGCACTGACCTCGCTCAATTTGGTATCACAGCCCTTTCTGGTAAATCCGTTACTTATCAAGCAGTGAGGAGAGGGAAAATTAATAAAAAGCTGATTAAGGCAATTAAGCAGGGCGTTGGTGTGAAGTCAAGCTCTCATGCATGAGATGTAAATGGGAACCCCACATTTTTTATCTGTAGTTAGCCTATTAAATTGGAGTCAGAAGCAACTTGTGTGTCTTGTAAGCAGGATTCAGATATTTTGTTCAGTTCATAATAGTGCTTGACACAAACCAGATAAATACCTTGATTTAATAACATGGTAAAGTTATGATAAAACTAGAGGAGGAACATCTCAGAATGTTCTTTTAAACTGTTTTAGAAAATTCATTTTAACTATAGCACACTCTTCCCTAGAACGCTCTTACAGTGTTATAAATTGCACATACAGTAAACAGAACTCCTCTTACGTAAGTTTTAACTTGATACAAGCCCCTTTTTATCTATTGACATGAAAAGAGATACCTCCGACTCAAAAAATAGCCAACATCTGCTGTTAAGAGATGCCTCAGACTCAAAAAACAGCCAACATCTGCTGTTCCCGGCCCAAAGAAGGTAATTAAAGCAGAAAAAGGTCAGCGCTTGCAATAAAGTTAAAACTTTGAATGCATAAAATAACCAGCAGCTTGCAGAAATGATGAGTTTCAGCGTAAGGTTTTTGACACTCGTTTCTGCAAGCTCCTGTTTATTTTAAACATTCAGTGTTACCAGTTCATTGTAAAAGCTGGCAATTGTCTGAATTTTTATTCATCTAGGAATTCAACAATGCACTACAGTCTCAGTACAGCATACTAATGTAGCTGCTAAATATCCATCTCTTTCTGCTACCTTCACTATAACTTATAACCACCTTATATGAATATATTGTTGACACATAGTGTGTATCTACAGGAACTCTACCATATATAGTCTTATTATCACAGATCTTTTCATTTCATACTTACTTCTCAAATGCTTTCTCAGCTACTTTCTGGCAGAAATGATCTTCCTCTGGACATTTCTTTTTCTACTTTTGTGTTCCTAGCAGGCAGAGGAACTCAAACTGCTGATTCTGCAGCTGATCCAGAATCCGCCGCTCTGCACTGTAGCCCCGGAGCCAAAAACTACCCCAGCCATTGCAGCTGAGTGGTCAGCAGCACAAAACTGTAGTTAAAAGAGACAGTTCTGGCCTACAGGATGTACGTGTCTCCATGCCTCAGCTACTCCTCCCCTGGGTCATTTCTATAAATATCAATGTGTTACTATTTGACCAGTCTGGTTGGATAAATGTTTGTAGAAATCCCTTACAGGCGTCAAAGTGTGGCTCTGTGTCACGAGCTCTTGGTGTTGTGGGCTCTGAAGCCTGCGCAAGACAAGTCTGACGCATCGATGTGGGCTTGTTATGAAGCAGAAATGTCACAAAGAGGAAAAACTTTCAAAAAGAGAAATTCAGTCTGATGCACTGATTAAGTGACCTGCTGTGACAGGCTCACTATGCTGCTGTTATGTAAGGTTAAAAGTGAAATAAGGGAACAGGGGTGAGGATGGAATCTTTTCTTTTTCTTAGTGAGAGGGACGATAACTCAGTTTCACAGGGAGGAAAAACTTCAGTTTCTTGTTCTGGTTTCAGACAATGTGACAAAGTTGATACACGCATTGTCACATTATGAACTCACTCCTTTATAACTCACATGAGTCATGGCTGAAGCAACTTACTGCACATAAAAGGAACCTATGATAATAAAAAAAATATATTTGAGCACAGGTTTTACTAGTTTTACTCTCACAGAGCGAAAGCAAATTTCTCTTTGGACACTCCTTAAAATCTAAAGAGAAAATAACAGCATAAAAAACTTGTTATTCGCTATGCAAAGTTCTGAGTTACTAAAAAGCCAGATATTTTTCTCAAAGCTGGTAGAGAGCTGCAAACATTGCACTTACATTCAGGTAGTCAGACACTGAGCACCATATTATTGCTGATGTTGCTAAGTGTATACTGAATGTCAGCAGGTTAATGGGGATCAACAAGGTGACTGATAATTCTTTACTAACACTTTGTTTTTGCCATGTTTGCTTAGAAAAAGCAGCATAAAATCAGTGATTCTGGTTTTTATCTCTTCAATAGTTCAACAGACTGCTTTCTGTCATTTTCTTTTTTTGAAATCTGTTGATACAAAAAATAACTCACCTTCTCTCCTCACAAATTCTGAAAACTATCTCTCCATGAATCGTGGCCAAGCTCTAAAACCTGAATCTTCTCAAAAGATGTGAAATGCAAAACTAGAATTATTTCTTAGAGTGGTGAAATAAAAAGTCTGTTGTTACCTGTCACCCTCATGATAGTTGAGTTTAACTCCCTTATAAGGAATCTCACAGCCAGGAGAAGCAGAGGGGAATGGTGATAAGTGAATCACAAGGGAGGGGAAACGTGCAAGGGGAAATACATTACATTACACATGAAAAACAGCTTCATCATAGGGGGCATGGCGACTTTTGTTGGCTTCCTTTTCCTCCTTTCATCCTTCATTCACCATTTGTCTAATTAGCTGGTGTGGTTCAGTGGGCGGGGTTGTCAGTCAGGGACTCACACTCACACGCACATAGAAAAACACACACGTGGAGAGACACACCATACTAAACAGACGGACATATATCAACACTATTAAAACTTTGACTTTCCAGCCCCACCTACTCCATTCATCTCCCTCTGTCTTCTTAGACGGCTTCTTACTTTCATTGTCCTGCACTTTCCCCCCCTTCTCCTGATTTATTGCCATTCTCCAAAACGTTCCCAAGAGTCCTTCACACCAGAACCACGTGAAATACAGCAAGAGCTCAGTGCTTGTAGAAAGTCTCTCTGCATCTGTGTCTCCTGGATGTAAAAGAGAGCTTTACAAGAGGGAAAAAGCTGACAAAATTAGAACCAGTGTCTCTTGGGGGGAAGATTACAGAATCTCTCAATGGATCTGTAGCAGCGGGGGGTCACCTACTCTCTGGATTCATATTGCTGCCTTAAAAAAACAAAAAACAGATCCATGCTGCTGAGCTGCAGAATGTCAGCCAACACACTACAACAAACTGGCAAAGTTAAGTTCTGATGAATGGCCACACTTTTTCAAAGTGATGTGAAAATTTGTATTCATTAAAGAAATATGTAGCTTTACAAGACCTGCAACTTGTCTTCTGTCCTTGAGTTTTTTTCCCCCATTATGGGCAACAGATTGTAAGCACACAGACTTCAGTAATAGAAGGATGGGGTTCTTTTTTTCATCATAATGCGCCTCATTTTATTTCATTTTGAGTGGCAAAGAGGTTTCAAAAAGCTATTTTCTTTCACAGTCTGAATTGAAGTCTGTTAGCTGACTAGTGATGATTTCCTGGATTGCAATATATGACACCTTTTTTCCACACCGGAGAGCAGACTAAGGACAGCACAGAGGAGACTGATTCTCCTGTATTCTAATTAAATTTGACAGCTCATACTCAGTGAAAGATCTGTGAAAGCTGAACTACAGATGGACATCAGAGTGCATCTGACATGTTGAAGATCTTAAATGTTCTGTCCAGATTTTTCAAATTAAGACTACTGTTTTCCTAGATCACATCACCACTGGACCTCTTGACTTTTGTTGTGCAGACAGATATCTCTTCTCGTACTAACTCTTCAGCAATGTGGCAAGCCATCAACATACAAAAGAGTGTCTAGAAAGATAATCTTATCTAGCTATCTTGCCACAGATCACTAAATGGTCGGTCTGGACAGGATAAATGTGTGTTGTGTTTCTTTTTAAATCACAAACTACTTGCCATCCAAAACTCAAATTTTACCAATTGGATCTCAAAGAAGCCATCCGACCCAATTAAATTTACTCAACTTTTCTTTTCCAAAACTTTATGATAATTCAAGAAGAGGAAACTAATCTAAATCTGCCTTAGAGAGAAGTAACACACCAGCAGCTCTATCAGACACAGTCTTATGACCACATCTTAGGCTGCACACAGTGTCAACTCCTGTGGTTGTTTACTCACAGGATACTCAGTCAATTTAGTCACACTGTCATAGCTGCCAGATGTTTACCCCTGAGATGTTACCATTTCCCTTTTGACATTTTACTATGGTCTATGTGGTATGTGGAGGAAATATTTCTGAAGAATACAAAATGAATCCTGAGCTTTCAGATGAAAGACGATCATGTCTGCCTAAGAGAATTGAAGTGACTCTTGGTGCCAATCCTTTCATATCTACAAGGCCAGAGTGAAGGGTCCTCATCCTTCACCCATTCTCCACCTTCTGGTCAGAATATTTCGAGGGAAAATTAAAAATTGTTTCTGCCATGGCAAAAATAATTTCATTTATGTCATGTGGCAGATGATAGGACTCAAATTTAGGCTCTGTTGGTTAAAAAATGCTTCCAGGCGAGACGATGAGAGACAGAATTAGCTGATACAGAATGATAAATGAGCCCTGAGAGTGGGAACAATTAGTTAGAGATCTTGATCTGAACATTTAGAAAAATGATTTCACAGAGCAAATCTTTTAGAGCTGCCATCTGTAAATGTAACGTAACAGTCAAGAGACCCAGTGCTCCTGTGATGAGTAATAACTTTCTTTTTGTGTAAATATAGAACACCTACATGAAGGCTTTGAAAATGGAAACAAAGAGCAAAGAGCAGAGGAAGCTTGCCTGAACACCTTTGTTGGAGAGCGTCACAGTATCCATGTGTACTGAACATCTTTTTTCAGTCCTGTCAAACTCTCAGTTCTGGGTCATCCAGAAGAGATTCATGTTACAGTCCAGCTGAGGTTAAAGCATTTAGTGGTTAGCAGCGGAGTTAAAGGTTAAGACATGAACCCAAGTCCACTGGATGTCTTTATAAGTCTAGGAGTGCGGCAGATGTATGTGTTCATGCAGCAAAGAAAGGGGAAAATTGAATAAAAGAACACAGATGTGGAATGGAGCTGAAACTTGACTTCATTTGGAATAAGTTTTATTATCTAGTGGATTCCCATGAATATTTTATCAGTTACATTGTGAACAGTCACAGCTTCAGAAAATCAATTTGCATGAATCAAACTCTAATAACTCAAAGTAACTTTTACTTCATTAGATCCATGGAGCTATCCCTGCATTCATTTAATTTGTTTTGTTGAACTTAATTAAAACTTTTTTGTGACCATTCCTTCATTTAATTAAAAGCTTAACTTTGAATATCAGAACTATTACTTTTGCTTGTAACTGATTTTCAATGTCAACCCATACATCATTTCTGTTTTTGATTAGTTGATTGATCACATTTATTTTGTTTATGTATCTAGCTTTGACTCTGTTTTCCCTCAGTGGCTAAAGAGCACACACCTATTTAACACGGCCCATGATAATGTATGTTGACGCCATTTCTCCTCCTTTTAATGTAGTGAAAATAGTGTAGTACTAACAACAACCAATCATGGTGGTCCAACAAAGTAAGGTGTAACACCAACGTGATAACTTTACAACTAATAGTTGTTAGTTATTAAACACAGTAAATGGTTGAAAACTCTTAAGAAAATTAAAGAAGAAAAATTGAGGTATTGACCCTTCAGCCCCATATCTCCCATTCTAATTGAAAGTTTTAACAGTGAAGTCCAATACACCTAAGTTCAAGAATGTGTACAGTATTTAAAGACAGAACTATATGCATATAAATTTGATAAGTAAGTCTTTGTGTATTAGGAAGTTTGAATATTTTCCTACAGAACTTAATATGTGTGACCAGCATTTGTTGAATGTGCTTTCCTAATTTCCATTGCATTTGATTTTACCAAACAACAACAATCCAAGAAACAATAATGACACGTCAAGTGTTGAAAGTCTGTACCAATGAATTTTTAAAGCAGATGGAATCAATTATGTCAACTATTTGTTGCAGCCTAAATTGTTATGTGTTAGTGCAGATCAACTACAACTGTTCTATGACTGAGCGTTCATCTAAACCTTTCTTGAAACCCATAGCATTTAGTTTCTCAATACCATAAACTCACAGTGAAATAAAATCAAATGTTGCCAAAACTTTAAAAATCCTTCAAACAGAAGATTTAGCATGCTTTGCTCCAATGTCTTCTGAGTATTTTGTCAAATCACAAAAAGCTCAAGAAAGTCCACTTACTGAGCTGAATGTATCAAACAACATAAGATGAAATAAGAAAAACTTTCTTGTGAGTGGCCACTTTACTGTGACAAAGGGTTGTTTTGAGGACTCTCAACAAAGATTCCTGATATTCAAACACAACATCCGAACAAATATGCTCCCTCCTTCAGTGCCTCTTCAGAGAAGCACATAATCCATGCATGCATTTAGCCAGGGACGCAACACTAACAACTGGGTAATATGGCAGAATCTGGAGCGTCTGTTGCCCTAGGGTAAATTATCCACAGTAAGGAGAAGCATAGCATGGCACAGCATTCCAAGGGAAAGCAACATAGCAAAACTAATGTTTTCATCCTGTCAGGCAGAAACACACAACCTCGACTTCAGTGTTTAGACTCTTGAATTTTAAAGGGACTCCTCCCCATTTCCTGATCATAATGCTTCTTTTATTAGTTTTTGATCTCCTCTTCATCCCTATGAAGGCAATCTCACCATCCTGAAAGTTCAAATATGTTAGCGTACAGTACACCCAAAAATATCCCTCTCATTTTTATACCACCATTAACCTGTTTATGTAAATGCCAACAGTAGACACCTGGCTTTGTTTGAAAACACAAAACAACAGATGGCTTGCACAGGAGAAAAAAAAAAGACTGAAAACTGTCAACTGTATAAAAAAAAAAGAACTGTTTTCTATTTTAGGAATGAACTGACACATTTTTCTTTTTGGAAACTTGAAATCTGGGCTGATTGAGTTTGATGCCTATATAAGATAACAGATGCAACAGGATTCTGTATAAAACTTTGACTGCACTACAGAAGCGATTCCCAAAATATGGACTACGGCCCCCTAGTGGACTAAGAAGGTATTGCAAGTGGGATGCCAAGTTGTTTCCAAAGCAGTATGTTGTGTGTTGGTTTGTGGGAATTATACAGTTACGTTTAAGAGGAACTTTTGTTATCCCTGGACCACTTTGCAGAGTGACCCCGCTGCACTTAACTTGTTTATGTTTGTGGAATGACTGAAACTGGAGCATAAAGATGGATAGCTGGCCACCAAAAGGGGGAATTAAAAGGAAACATTGACAAGAGACAAGAGCCCAAGCAACTGGTTAAAATCTGGTCTTCGTGCACATTCAGCTGGTCCCGCGCCCTAACAGATTTTCGGGGCTGGGGAGAAAAACATTTGAGGCAACAGCCCTAAGAGCTTGTGCCTAATGGCGCCTATGCACACAGCTCTGCCTCATTTGAATAAGTTAGTCTCAGATGGTAGAAAATGATAGTGAAAGCCCTACCACTATTTTTCACTTCATTTTGTAAGTTAAACACAATTGACAGAGGAATGTTTTATGCAGGGAGTGATACATGGGGAACTTTTACATAACTAAACCCACATGGTCCAAACAGATCGTGTTCAAATCCAGTCATAAAGTAAACAAATACAAACTATGAGGAGTTCCCTCAAATATGTTTTGCTCTTGTGGGTGTGAAAAAAAAGCTGCTTTTGGTTAATGAATCACAAAACAACTGGAGTGCCAACAGATGGCTGTAAACACAACCAAGTCATTCCACGGCAGATGCTGCTACTTTCTCACAACTAAACCTGTTCTACATCAAGAAACAGCCCTTTAGAAAGCAGCACTAGATGAAGCTTTAGTTAAGCTATTTTTCAGCCAATTTTTTTTGCTCATTATTTTTCTGTTTTTCCAACAAATGGCTTTTTTTTTTTTAGTATGCTCACTGGAATGAGTTACGCAAGGGAGAAGAAGACAGTTGCCTCCTGTGAGCTGAATAGTTCTTGATCAACATGTGGCAGCAAGTTAATATAAAACAAAACAAACTGAGCAGCAGCAGGCGAGCAAAAAGGGTCCCTCTCTCTAGCTGGAATAAACTTTAAAAAAAAAAAAAATCCACTTCCACAGACAACACTTGAGTCCAAACAATAAGAATTCTTTGCTGAGAACTCAGATCTTGAAAAAAGAGTGCCAACAGGTCTTCTAACACTTGTTTTATTCCTCCCTGAAGCTATCCTCTCTCCTTCCTGATGCATTTGATGTTCCAGTTTACACAAAGCTCAAGCAGTTTGTGTAACAAGAAACTGGCAGGTATCAACACTATGTTATGAATGGCTTTAGCTTACAAATTAACATGTTACTGAGCTGGTATGATGATTAAGTGACAGATAGGGTGTTTGATAGTGCAATAAATAAAATTAATGTGTGTTTATGATTATATGGGGCCATTAAAGCAGATTTTAGTTATTTGCGTTTAGGTTTTACACTTTAAATTAGAGTATTTTCCACATCATAAAAATAAAACTTAATAAAAAAGGCAATCCTTTCGCACAGGTGTGCTTTATAATGTCTAAAAATAAAATGTCTGAACTTCTATTGTCCATACAGAGCCCACAGAAAGAACAACAATAATGTAAAACACTCACCTACAATGAACCACAGGAGCGTCTGTTTTTGCAGAGCTGCTCTGGTCCGCGATCCCATCCTGCCGCTCTCACAAAGATCCGCTGACTGAAGTTTGAGAGGGAAACGAAGAGGGAGACTAACACCAGCTCACACAATTCAGATAAAGTGGCATTATAGGTCACAGCTGGTGGAGAAATCCGTGTTAAGTGGCTCCCCGGTCAGTCGGCGACAACAGAACCCTTTTGCTGGATCACCTTGCGCAAACTGCTCGGGGGAGGAGAGGGGCCAAGACCCTTCCTTGTTCCTGCTGTACCTGAACTCCCCCGAGTCCTCCTGTCACCGATCCTCTGTCATCCGCGCATGAATTATCTCCATGCGTTAAGTTGTAGCTCTGTCTCTCTCACTGACTCTCTCTCATTAGCTGTCCTGAAGTACCCCGTCAAGTGAGTGCTGGCGCGATGTGTGCGCAGCGTTGGAATCTGTATTGTGCTGTGCACCACGGGACGCACAAACCAGCTCGGGACCGGAGTGGGGGTGGGGGGGGGCAGGTTTAACCCAAACATAGCAGGGAGGGGAAGTGATAGGGAATTGGGTAGAGGGGGCTACTATTGGTACTTTTCCATTGGTTGATCAGATACATACCAGAGGCCAAACGGCGCATGGCAAACGAGTGCTGGTAATGTGGCCATATAAGATCAAAGTAATCATCCACAGCATAAACTAAGCTGGCATGTTGTCTGAAACAGATGGTGAAGATTTGCTACATGAACCTTCTGTGTGACATTAAATGCTTAATCTCACTTTTTTGTTTTGCTTTGAGCTTTTTACAAAGAGAAATGACAAATTCAAAGCCTCAAATTTAAAATTCATTGTACAGATTTCATAAATGTATTTAAAACTATGTGTAAATTTGTCACAGTGGCTTTAAGTTTTCACCTGTTGTGCAGATCAGCAGACAGGTGTCGCGTGAATCTTAGTGCAGGTTCATTTTTGAAAGGATGCAAGGCAGCTCAACACCTCCACCCTGTGGTGTTTTTGAGTAGTACATTATGTTTATTATATACAGTAGCACACTGCCCTTCTCTCTAAAGGGACTATGAGGACTTTCTAGGTGTTTTTCAACCGTGGGGTTAGGACCCTGCAGGACACCTTGGACCCTATTATAGCATCAGGAAAGGCTCTACAATAAAGTGGGGAGTAGGGCTGAATGGTTTTAGACAAAAATCTAATTGCGATTTAAAGGGCACTTTAACATGTGGACTATAGAGGTTAGAGATGTTAAAATCATCATTCAACCATCAGATTGAAGTGTTAAGTTATGGATAATTTTCATGTGCATGCACATCTGAAAAACATCATGCAAGGGAATTCTGATCTTTCAAATTATTGCTGAAGATCAACTTATCATTAAACCAATCAGTTTAATTTATATGGCCTGTGATCAGCTGTGATCTCAGAAAACTACAAAACAGTAGGCTCATGACTAAAAAAAACCTTTCTCCCATACTACTTCAAGAATGTCTTTCTTCAGGCCTTGCTTTACCGAGCTTCTCTCAGTATGATTTTTTAAAACAACCTAAAAAGTTATCACAACATTAATATTCCAGCTCTCATTTCGTGTTAATGTGTCAGGCCACCGTGCTTTGGCATTTAAACCTATTGCTGTGTTGCCTGTCTGTCGGATCATCTCCAGGGCAACCAAGTGTAAACCAACAGCAGGAGGCGTGCAGGAAGAAAAAGAAAGAAAGGAGACGACACGTTTGAGTGGAGAGGCTGTTGTAAAAAATCAAAGACGTGAATGTCAAATGTCCACGAGTTGTCAGAGGAGATATACAGCTGGATTGATCTATTATGGAATAAAAGGGGGAGAAAATCGAATGAAATGTCTTCATCACAGTAAGTAATAGAGTTTTGATTGTTAGTATGTCTTGAGAGATATTCAAAAAATTCCTCACATCTCTTTAAGGGCGTTTATAGTTTTATCTAAAGAGTATGATGATTGAATTGTGTGTATGAATGACAGAATGATTGTTCTGCACACACTCTCACTTTGGATGCTGGTTGGTGAGAATGATAGTGCCTCATCAACAGCTATAATGTCAGGAAGTAATTCCTCTGTGGTGTCTCTGTGGGGACTACTATCCCATTGGAGACCCAGATAACACAGGTAACATCTTTACATATAACACAAAACATGTAGACGCCGAGCCGAGAAGACTGGTGACAGATACATTAGTTTGTGATTGTATGTTTTGCATCTGATTTTCCTCAGTAATAGCTCATCTGGCTCCAACTCACAGTGGTTTGAAATAATGGAGACAAATGTAAAGAGAGAGAGAAATTCTGATGGGAAGCTGAATAAGGAAGAAGAAAATCAAGAACTCCTCACTGGGAGACTTGAACATCAGGTGGTGCACTATGCGTTGGGGGATTCTGACACTGACGATGAGGAAAAGGGATCCAACCTACTTATCGCTGCATGTCGTAAAGGCTTGGCTGAGGTGAGTTTTGTTTGTGTCAAGTTTGAAGAACAGGTTTGGCACAGGTATGGCTATTGTGAAGTACACTTTTATTCAACGAGCGTATCTGATGTCAGTTTTTTGTTTACCCGACTACTCCTACAGGTGAGCCTGTTTATCAGAGGTGATAGAGGGAAAAATGATTCTCCTGTGTGATAGGCTGTGTTTTTCCCATCAATGACGATAATGTGTGTGCGTGAGGGATTTACATGACCTAAATCTCCCTCTCTTCCTTTGAGAGTTGTGTTCAAAACAAGCACATGACTTTAGTGCTAACATGTGATGCTACATCCCCCTGTGATCCCAAGTGATGTCAGCTAATGACACTAATATGTAAACACTGGAATGTCTCTGGGTGATTTCTTCCGTTTACACATCAGCGAAGACTTGTTTTGATAAACAAAATACTTTCCATAACTGTGAAAAAGTAAAAACGTGATTAATTTGATAAAGCTTATTTTCTTGTCATGCAATTCACCATTTTACATGACGGTGTTGTTACAGGTTGCAGAGAGGTGTCTGAAAACTGGGGCTGATATGACCCTTTGTGACTCTGCAAAGCAAACAGCGCTGCACATGGCCCCTCCTGAGCTCCAGGGGAAAATGTTGGGATGGATGTTGAGGCCTCATCTGCCTCCCCAGGCTCAGCTGCTGCAGGCTGCATGGCAGGGAAACCTCTGCTCCCTGCAGAATCTGCTGGTGAGGCTGCGACAGAGTTAACAGATGGAGCGATGGCAGTTGAATGGAGTTCTCTGCAGCAACAAGACAATGTGTCATGTTTAGTTTCAAAGACACAACTAATGAATGTTGAACGTCCTCTGAATTTCTTTGTGATTTTAGCTTGACTTGTGTCTGTGTGCACGTCTCAGGTTCAGGCCGACAAGGTGAATGTGAACATTCCTAACAGAGATGGTGTGACAGCTGTGATGCTCGCTGTTCGGGACATTGACCTCTTTGAAGGCATAGCCACACAGTTACCATGGCAACACAAACCTGTTGAAGTAGTGAAGGCACTTCTGGGACACCCAGTGTAAGAAAAGACACATCCATGCATGCATTGATATTAAGACAATATATATTGTGTTGTGGTGTTTTTTAAACGCTGAAGTAGCTTCAGTCCTGAGTTAAACACTCAAACTATATTTACAGACTTTCGGTTGCTATGTTGTCATAAAAGAAACATGCATTTAAATTTAAAAATTCCTTTTTCTGAGGGCAGGCAATTTGATTTTCATTTTGTCTCCAAACCTTTTACTCAGTGATCTACAGATAAATGACTACAGTGGCTGCTCAGCGCTAAGCTATGCAGCAAACATCCACAGCCCCTGCAGGGAGGAGATCATTCAGATGATGACTGAGGCCCTAAGTCATACAGGTAGGCACAAAATAAGGATTAGCAGGTACATATATGGACGCCTGCGCATCAATGCAAATGTGAATAAGCAGAGAGAGAGATTTTGCTTTGACTGCACAGCATGAGCATATATCACTATGTATGTGCGAGTGCTCACCCTGATATGAGCATGAGTTGGTGGAGACCAAACCTGAACTAATTCAGAAGATAACGGAAAGCATACACCAGGAACTTAAAGCATGGATAAAAAAGTAACAATGTTGCATTTTCATACTAACCTTGTGCAGATTTTGAGATGGTTAAATGTTGACATGTTTAAATTGAAGACATAGTCTGTAAACTAATCAAAATGTTCCATTTTAAACACCACAAGATCTTCACAGGACTTCCTAAAATCAATCATCAGCTTGGATCTTCAAACTGGTTTATTACAAATACCAAAGTCAAGCTCTTAATTATGAGAAGATATTATGGTTTTCTTGTATTGGTATTGGTGTTATTATACAGTATAACCTCCTAAGATCCTGCAGTCAACATATAGACATTACATTTCTGTCTCTCAGACCCATGATACTCTGTTTTGTTTTGTTTTTAAACTTTGACCTTGACACTGGTTAGACTTGGAGCCACTGCCCACATCATCTTTTGGTGATTTCACAACTTAACACCCATTTCAGTGGGAAAAAAGTGTACTTACATACAATAACACGTATAACTAGACACTGACTGCTAACTAATAAAACTAAGACATTACTTCCTGTACAAAGACCAAGTTTATGCCTTAGATGTTTTAAGTCTCACTTATACCAAATAGCAAGAGGTAATAAAAAATGTGCACAAGAGAAAAGCTCAGATCTCAGGAGGATATAGCCTTAAAAAAGCACAATACCCAAACTTGATGTGAACTTGGACAAAGAAAACAAATAAATTCTCATGCTATTCTTTATGAGTTTCCAAGACGATGAAAACCTCCTGCACATTTGTCTTATACTTTAACCTTGCTTCATAGAAAGTCTTTGTGAACTGTTTGTTATTATGCAACAACATGAACCAAGTAAGCACATGAAACTGAAGACACAACATGGTTTATTTCTTGATTTGTAATGTTTTACACATTTCTTTTGCATTACATGGAGTTATCAAATGTTAATGCAAAAGAACCCCTAATACCAGGATATTACCCTAGACTTAACTCCAGTTACTTATTCACAGATTAGTGACTTATTGAACAAGGGGTGCAGCATAGAATACATTCCCCCATTCATGACCACTTGCAAGCACACACACCCTCTTCCCCCCTCTTTCAAACATGCAGGCATACACACAAGCAGCATACCAAGTTCATTCATAATCCTGTTTTTCTACATAAACCTCTGCTCTGGAACTCAAAGCAGCTCTTATGCAAAAGGAGATAAGTGATGCTTGTTTGTGTGTTTGCAACCAGTCTGATCAGACTCTTTATGAGAGAACGTGACTCAGACGTTGAGTCAAGGTTGCTGATAAATAGGCAAAAGCATGGACGGAGTAAAACAGCTAGAAAACTAACAGAAAAAGGGAAACTGGTTCCTTTTAGCCTCTTACGAAACTTCTGCTTCCTCACCTTGAGCAAACACAGGGGGTATGTACACCATGGGGGCATGTGTGGTTGTAACTGGGAGGGACTGGTTAGAGATATCCTTATTTTGTGTCAGAGCAGATCATTAAAGGTTGAACTCTTCTTTTCTGCAGATGCTGCCTCCATGTCATTATTCCCCATTGGCATATATTCAAGCCAGGATTTGGACTCAGAGTTTGAGGATTTGGACATAGATCTGGACTTTGAGGGCATTTATTCTGATCTATCGCCATCTGACTCTCCAAGGCAGACACCGACCAATGAACAAAGTTGTCTACTTCACAACCACACTGGGGTAAGAAGCAACTTAAAATAGAGGACAGTGCTACAAATTGAAGCTTACATAAAATTTGCTCAGAGATCTTGGAGGGATATAGCTGCAATGACATCACTAAATTCTATAATAAGCTGTCTTAGTAATGTAGGTGCATGTAGAAAAGCATCTTTTAACAGATGGATGGACAGAGTGGCAGTCATCCTAAAAAACATAAAGTGTATGAAGTAATTGGCTGTTTGGATTCTCATGCAAGTCAGGGTGGTTGCACGTGTATGTGTGAGTGTGTGTGTTTGTGTGTGTGTGTGTGTGTGTGTGTGTGTGTGTGTGTGTGTGTGTGTGTGTGGAGGAGGGGTGCTCTGGGTAGCTGACACCTTGCTGCCAAACTTCTGTATTATGGCTGTCTTTTAACGATGGAGCAGACAAGCAGACAGCTGGTTTGCTGGGGGGTGGATTACATGGACATACTATCTCAGTGGTTAAATGAACTCAACATTCACAAATAAGATTCACTACATATAAAGATTTGTCTTACTTTACTTTTTACAGTGTGTCTCTGCAGATAATATCAATGTGCTCCAAAATTGAAGAAAAAGATGAAAAAAAAACCCTTTTACTTTCTTTTAGACTGAAAATTCTTGCAGTCTTTAAGATACCTCAAAAGTCTGACAAGCTGCTGATGATTTAGTCTGAGTCATATAATTAATGAATTGCTCACTTTTGTTACTGACAGGAAGTATCTGAGTCTCCTGGGACCTCCTCTCTATCTTATCACCATAAAAGTCTTAGTCAAGGTAAGGCTCTTTCTATCACTTCAGGAGTTTTGGTTGTTTTAGTGGACTAAATCTGAAGCATCTGTATGTAAAAGGAAGTTTTTCTTTGTAAGTTTGTATGACAGTGATCAAATTGTCTCCTCAGTGTTAAGGGATATATTGCCTTAGGAAAGAGTGAAAAAAGAGACACGTCTTGAATGTCAGCTAACAACTTTGAACAGGAAACATTCAACTTTTAACCTTTTCGAGTGATCAGAAAATACACTGGTCTGTTACAAAATAGGCCATCAGTTGTAGTCACCTCCAAAAGAGGAGGGGCAGATGGAGGCATTATGGGGTGGGTGGAGTCTCACAGACTCAATGCAGCCTCTCAGCTCCAAAATGAACCTGCCCCGCATGTGCTGTACCTCAGGCTAAACAGCAGCATGGCTGAGAGACAGGGAGGTTACAGCAGGGCATTGAGTGGGACATTCTGAGGGAAATGTGGAGAGCACAGAGGGTGGAAGCAAAATATATCAGCAGAGAAATGACGAGATGACAAGGGAGACACTAACGTATGCTTAAACAAGGCCTTGATATGGGAACATGGACAGGTAAACCTATCTGTTTTTTTATCCTAGTATATTAGAAAGAGTGTTGTACTTTTTCAAGTCTTTTGTAAAGCACTGAATCGACTTATTAACCAAATTTACTAATTTGTTGCAGTTAAGATGCTGTACAATTTTTAAATACCCTAAATGTAAATCAAGAGTAATGTTTGTCTCCCAAATCTGACCAAAAAAAAAGGAAAAATTAGAAACAATTTTCAGAAAGGAAAATATTCATGTTCTCACTATCTTTCTTTATTTCATCTTTTTGGATTCCATTATTGACATCTGCAGGGCAAGTTATACTTTGTAGATATTTATAGATCCTAAAATGGAGAATACATTTAGTTTAGGATGAGTGGGTGTAACTCTTCCCTTTTTCCGTGTGTGTGTGTGTGTGTGTGTGTGTCTGAAGCAGATAAGGGAATCCCCCTCTGTTTCGAAAACGCCATGGAAACAGTGAGTGACATCAGGCAAATCTACCGGGACGCACAGAGGAGAAGCAGGTGGACACACACACACACACACACACACACACACACACACACACACACAAGCACATAGAGTTTCGTACTTTAACAATACAGAATGTGGTAATTGATGATTTGATGGCACAATACTGTTAGTGTTGACCGAGCACCCACGTGGACACATCAGCATCTGTTTATACATAACCGCAAACACTTGTGTACACATAAACATTTACTGCCTATTCAATTAACACCCCATCCCCCAAACAGCACACCCTCCTGTATAAACAGCACACCCTCTGTGGCCTGCGTAACAACTGCCCCTAACTTCTGCATCCACAGAGGAACACTGTCCTATCTGGTTACACTCCTGTACACATGCACCTGTCACTGTGTCCAGAGGACAACCTGTTCTGGCCAAACAGGTTGGAAACACAGAGACAGGGGGGAGAGAGGGCTTTGGTGAATCAGCTCATTGTCTGATACACAGAGCTCTCACCACTGACTCAAGTCCAAGCTCCCTAAGGAGAATAAAAGTCTTTGAGGAGATCTCTGATTTCATTGCATCAGCTCCCAGAAACAGAAAGAGAAGGAAAATGAGGATTTAGGTGTCTTAGAACATGGAAACAGAATAAGTGATAGTTATACTGTTTATAACGTAATGACAGAGATTTTTTTTAAAAGGTGAAACTTATCAGACTGTGTACTCCACAGGGGTGGGGTGTCTCTACCAAGCCTTGACCACAACAGCACGCATTGGAGCCTCTTAGATCCTGCCTCATCCTCTGGTTTGCAGAGCACCAGAGCCTCCTGTCAGCCGATACCCCATAGACACAGGTAAATTCTCAACATAGACTCATTAACTAGCCAGGAAATTATGGAAACCCAGTGAAATAGGATTTTAAAAGAACAAAAACTGATCTGTTGCCTCCAAACCATACCATCAAATTTAAGTGTTTAAATTCTATTGTATCATTGTCGATGTCACTGCCAAAACATCAATGTCAGACAAAGTTAGCAACAGCTCAGGGACTGAATAAGGGAATGTCACTTTAGCCTGTTAAAAAGGAAACAGGATAATTTTGACAGAAAACACCACTTTTTCACAAGATATGACATGCTATCCTGTTATGCCATAGTTTATAGTTTATGCAAGTTATCAGAGTACAATTACCTTGTGAAAAATGTACTTATCACCAATCTGTATCTGTATAATCATACTACTTTTTAATCATAATATGAAGTACTAATGTTGCACTGCCACGGCATAATTAGAATTGTATGATTGGTTCTCAGGCAGAGAACAAGTAGTGTGGTCGCTCCATCCTCATCGTCCCCTGGCCGATTGTCTGTGGCTGAGTCCAGCCAGCTCAGCCAATCAGCTCCGAGCATTATGGAACCCCTTCTATCTTCAAACACCATGATGCAGGCGAGAGCACACATCCGTTCACGTACGTAAATCAAGTGACTAAAAACCTGAACGAATCAATTATACTATCAATGATAAATTACCTCATACAGTTATTTTTGAGGCATAGTTCCACAAATTTTATCAGCAACTTCAAAGAGGGGGTATAATGCTTTCCCATATTTTTATATAGTAGATATTTATAGAATAAATCACACAGAAAGTGTGCAGATTTTCAAACCTCCACAAAATAAATCCTTGAATCTGTCTCTAAACAGCTCAAATTGGTCTGTTCTAAAAGAAGCACAATATCTTCATGAGACCTGCTGAAATGACGAACTCGTCATGTAAAGATCTTAAAACAGGTTTGTGAGAAGCGAGCTGGCCTCAAACACTATGGTCTGGCCTGATCTCTGCCCATGACTGGCCCCCAGAAGGCTGGTCAACCAAAGGGAAATTGGTTTGTGGACTGAGGGTTTTCTAAAACATCAGTATCATAGAAAAAGGGTTCTCGATGAGCAGAAAATCATGTAAAGCTCCTTCAGTGGCAGTATAAAGCTTGAAAAAAAAGAACCATAGCCCCTCTTTGACTAATTTACAGATTAAATTCAGTGACATGGATTTTAATAATCAGCGTCATTTATTTCAAAGTTTCTGTTTTTGGATTTTAATTATCCATTTATTGTTTCTTTATATTTGCAGGACTGGGTTCTCAAGATACTGTTATCGAACAAAAGGTACATTTCAAATTCCAAATCTCCATAACATCTACCTGGATGTCTTGTAAGGAGTCTGTCTGCAATCCATCCATCCATCCATTTTTTTAATTGTACATCCTGCTCAGGGTCATGGGTGGCTGGAGCCTGTCCCAGCTGTCATTGGGTGGCAGGCAGGATACATCCTGGACTGGTCGACAGTCAATTGCAGGGCTGATGTATAGACAGACAACCCTTCATGCACACACTTACACCTACACACAATGTAGAATCACCTAGTGTGGGCATGTTTTTGGTCTGTGGGAGGAAGCTGGAGTACCCCAAGAGAACCCACCCATGCACAGGGAGAACATGCAAACTTCACACAGAAAGGCCCATATTGCCCTGACCAGGGTTTGCCACCGTGCAGCCTCTGTCTGCTATCCGAGTGTGCATGAAGGAAACTGTTGCGCTGGCCTTGCTTTAAATTTTGGCCCAAGGAGAGATTTCCTTTGAAAATTTAATTTCTTGAAATTGTAATCTATTCAAAGGATGTTCTATGTATCCATAAAGTTTGTCTCCCCAATGAGCTATGCCTATTTAATGACTTATGTCCTTTGTTCTCATCAGCTTTCACAGAACGTTATATCAGCTCCTCATCAAAGAACGCCCAGATTGTTGGCACCACTAGACAGCAGCCAGAGGGACACAACGCCTCTACCAGGACTAAAGCACCCAGTTCCCTTGAAACCCATCAGCCGGAGTCCACTTTGTTCCAGAACCAGGCTGAGGAGACTCAGACTTTGCAGCTCACGCTCTGGCCCTTCGACTACCAAGGGTGGTAGTGAGGACAGCAGCAGCAGTCAAAGCTCCATGGATCTAGAAGATGAGGAGAAAGCTGGGAAGCATACTTACGAGCAGATTGTGCATGGAGTCCCGGTGAAGTTTGCTGGGGACACATTAATCCAGCATTCAAACAATTTGACCAGGAACACAAAGGTGCTTTCAAATGTCCTGCCAAGCTCAAACTCTATTTCACAAATCCACAGATCATCACATGACCTGAATGTAGAGCCTTTCAATCCAACAAGTGATTGTTTCAGAACTGAAGGACACATAAATGATTATTTAGAAGACAAAGTCAGCCACCCAAGAAACACAAAAGAGCTCATTGACAGTCATACCTTCACAAAATGTAACACTACACAGCAAGGAGCCTATGTGAGTTCTGTTAAAAGCACTACAATCAACAAAATACCTACCACATCCAAGTCACAAGAGGCAAAGACCAATGTTAACTCCTCTACAGAACCTGAAACAGAGATTAGCCATGGAAAAACAGTTAAAGGTCAGGGTCATGCTTGTTTGAAACAGCCAGAACAAACATTACATGTTTCATCTTTTGAAGAAACTCCAGTGAACCCAATCCCTTGCAGTGAGGATGTTAAGTTGGATCTCAAAACAGCTAATGCTAAAACTCAGATGTTATCATCAGCTGGTAATGTGGATACTAGGAGAGAGGAAAGGATCTTGAAAAGTCCCAAACCAGCCCAGAACAAGAAGCGAAGAGCCAGGGAGAACTATGAGGAAGGGAAGAACATTCAGACCAACCTTCAGTCCTTCAGCATACCAATATACAAAGATGGTGTCAACCCAAGTCGAAAGAAGACCACTGATAATCTAAAAAACCTGTCACCGTCTACACAAGCAAGAGTCAAGACAGGCAAAAGCAACGTGCCAACAAGCAGTGGAGAGAAAGCCACAAAGACAAAGTCAAAGATTAAATGTGTCAAAGGTACTGTCACCTCATCACCACGGAAGAAAGTTACCGAACATACACACAGCAGAAGAGCAACTCCAGATAAACTGAATAGCAATAAAGCTACCCCAACAGAAAGGGAACTAAAAAGTGCTCAGCAACTGACAAGACCTGATCTGGAAGGTTCATCAAGATCCAGATCTGCTATGGACCTCATTGCCTACAAAGACATGTTCCAGCAGATACATAGTGAAGACAAAGGACCAGTCATCTATGAGATGTTTGCTGGTCCTATCTACGAGAAGCTTCGAGTTTCTAACTACTATGAAAAGGTGAAGGATCGACAAGTACAGTCTGCGCTTTCTCATAAGACACATAGAGTCAAACAAAGACCATTGAAACTGAGCAAGCAGAGGAGAAGTCTGTCAGAAAGTAGTGGGGTTTCCCCAAGAGGTAAATCAAAACTTGCAACCTCTCAGGCGAAACCTCAACTCACACCTGCATCAAGAGGAGGCACACGCAAAATGAGGGAAATATCTGATGGACACTCAGAGCCTGAGCTGCATCTCAGTAAGAATGTCGGTAACTGTTGTAGCAGTGGTCAAGAGAAGGTTGGAGATCATGTGCTCTCTACCATAGAAGGTAGTTTATGTAACAATGGATCCGAAATGATGAAACCTGACATCCAACCATTGCTCACACCGGCAACTTTTTCTAATGCCAAAGGTTACGATCACAACCAAGAAAAGAATGGGGGTTCTTCTGAGAACTCAAACCTTCCCGTTTCTGTGTCACCTCAAAGCCCAAAACACCCTAAGATCAACACCTGGACATCTTCTGATGCAAACAGCCACACCATCGTTTCCCCTGTTTACCAGAAGTTCCTTGATGGGGTTGGAGATGGGCCCCTCACAGATGACCTGCTGCAATGTCTTGCTGAGGAGCTCATCTCACTGGATGAGAGGGATGTATCTGTCGGTCCCAGTCCAGGAAATATGGAACCAAGTAAAGTAGAGTGTGACAAAGACAACAATTCTTTGTTGGTAAGACAAGCATTAATTTAATTTTTTAATCATTATTTCTTTATTTTGTGTAAGATGTATTAAAGCAAACTATTTTTTGAACTTATGACAGACTTTCATCTTCCTTATTCTGATTGTTCACACAGGTCAATAAAACTGAAAAGGCAGCTCTGCTTGGCTCTAGGTTGGTTGTGGATGATACTATTACATGGACAAAGGGTGAAGTACTCGGCAGGGGGGCCTATGGGACAGTAAGAATTCATTAAGAATTGTCAAAATCATTGAAGCAGTTGAAAAGAAAGCTGCCGATTTGTTTAGTGTTTCTGTGGTCCATGGACTGATGGTCAACTTGCCGCGACATTGTGCCCTACCAGGTGTACTGTGGTTTAACCAGCCAGGGAGGGCTGATAGCTGTGAAGCAGGTGAGCCTGGATTCCTCTGACCATCATGCTGCAAAGAGAGAGTACAGCCGTCTTCAGGAGGAAGTGGATCTCCTGAAAACCCTTCGACACAACAACATTGTTGGCTTCATCGGGACCTCGATGAATCAACATGTAGTTTCCATCTTCATGGAATACATCCCTGGCGGGTCCATTGCCAGCATCCTTCACAGGTTGTTTGAAATGGCTCAACTCCTCAAATAGAACAATTGAAAATTTAACACCAGGAATGTTTTTTAGTCACATTAACTGTAAAACTGATTTTTCCAACCTTTCATACAACTTGTCTGTTTCATTGCTACAGATTTGGTCCTTTGCCAGAGCGTGTCCTGGCTCTGTACACCCATCAAATCTTGGAAGGGGTCACTTACCTTCATCTAAACAGGGTGGTTCATCGTGACTTAAAGGGGAACAATGTCATGCTGATGCCAACTGGTATCATCAAGCTCATAGACTTTGGCTGCGCACGTCGTCTTAGCTGTCTGAACCACACTGCAAGCAACAGCGGAGATCTGCTGAAGTCTGTACATGGCACCCCCTACTGGATGGCACCAGAGGTACAGAATTGCACAAACACAAGTGTCTTTTTCATTTCTTATATTGGAGGTCTGTGCTTAATTTGCACTTTCAATCTTGATTGATGGTTAGCATGTTTTCAACTCGGCAGGTCATCAATGAGACAGGATATGGGAGGAAATCCGACATATGGAGTGTTGGTTGTACTGTGTTTGAAATGGCCACTGGAAAACCACCCCTGGCTCACATGGACAAGATGGCAGCTTTGTTTTACATTGGAGCTCAAAGAGGAATGATGCCCTCCTTACCAGATGGGTTTTCCGACCACGCAAAAGAATTTGTTAAGATATGTTTGACAAGGTGAGACCTGTTTTCCTTGATTAGTACGACAACAAGTTTAAATTTGGTCTGAAAATGTTGAAATCCAAGTTTTACCTCTAAATTGTTTGAAATATAACCATTAAAATATCAAGTTCAAAACATATTCCAAATCTACAGACATGGTGTAGTGTCCCTTATTTTGTTTACTCTTTTTTCCAGCGACCAGAGATTACGACCATCTGCAGAGCAACTGCTGGAGCATCCGTTCTTCCCTCTAACTGAGAATAGAATAAATTCTTGGAAATCAGAGGAAAAAAAGTGCTGTGGCCTCAGAGAGGGACTGTGTGGATAACAATGATTGTGTCAAGCAGAGAACATTAAACTGTTTCTGAAGATACAGGGTGATCACTAAGAGTTGTTGATCAAACCATTTCAAAACCCTTAGAGGGCCTGTTACCTGATGATGTACGGATGTGTGTGGGGAAAGAATCTAGCCTTTAGCATATTAACACCTGCTAAAAGAATATGTAACTTTTTTTCTATGCTCAAGTTTAGCAGAAAGATGAGAGGCACTTTTGTATAATAAACATTTTGTATTGTAAAATCTATCAAATTTAAACAGACTGTGTCAAAATTGTTCCTGGCTATTTAGAATGTGCCAATCTTATTGTAAATTAAATCTAAGCAGTGCAACTTGAAGTTTTTTTGTAATTGAGTCATGGTTGTATGCATTTAAGAGATACATCGGGGAGTGAATGTATGAACCAACTCGACAATTTCCACGGAAATCGGGTGGCTGCCAGGCATTTCATTTCATTAATCCTCCAACTTTCTTTCTGGTTGAAACAACCAACCATACATATGGCTTTAAGCAGGGGTGAAAGTAAGCCGGTACGGTCCAGTACTGCGTACCAGTAAAAGATTCAGTGGCGGAACACAGTACCAGCAAGATGGGAGAGCGGCTGTATGCTTTGAAGCGCTCATTCGAAACCAGCCACGGCTGCAATCTGGGTCAGAAAATAGATTCACTAACATTATGCAGTTTGGAAAAGTACTTTGACTGTTTAAAACACTTGATGTTAACTTATTCCTAGTTGTTTCTAAACTGCCTGTGCTGTGTTTCAGTCCATGCCTGGAGACTCAGCTTCTGCATGATGATTGGATGATCTATCTGTGGCGGAATCCCTTTTTGATTGACAGCAACAGGAGCGAATCGGCAATCTTAAAGTTTTTACATCCAACAAAGCATTTTCAAAGTTTCTCATTCCGTTTTTCTAAACTGATTTGAGACTTTACTGATCCCCAGTGACTTTGTCTTTGTGAAAAATTTAGATATAAATAAACAAACACATTCATGATGTCTAAAATCTTCTCTCTTTCCTTATTTAATTTGTTTGACATTGTTAGTTTTAATTTTTCTGATATTTTTCTTTCCCTTTTTGGTGATGGTTTTATGTAAATCAAGATATAATTATGATTATGAAATACAAAAAAAAAGGACGTGCTTCAAGCAAGAGTTGAACCAGCAACCAAAGGATCACTGCAAAACCTATCGTCTTCAGTCCTCCACTCTACCAACTGAGCTATCGAAGGGGGTGTACAGCACAGAGAGCAGGAGATCCCTTTGACAAGCCTACAAAAAAAGGAAAAAAGAAGGGAAAGGGAAAATCACTGTACCTTTGTTTTGGCTCACTTCATCTCACATGCCAAAGGTCTTCTCAAAAGTCACAAAACACACCTTTAAATTAAATTTACCAGTGGCCTACAGGTCTTTTTTCTCTAGGTAGACCAACAAATAAATAGGGCCAATGGATCTCATTGACGTAGGCTGATCTACAATACAGAACTGCTAGAAAAAGCACATGCTTCGAGCGGGAGTTGAACAGGCGACCTAAGGATCACTGCTACAACCATCATCTACAGTCCTCCACTCTACCAACTGAGCTATCGAGGAGGGTGTACAGCACAGAGAGCAGGGTATCCCTTTAACAAGCCCACAAAAAATAAGGAAACAAGCAGGGTAAGGGAAAATCACTGTACCTTTGTGTTGGCTCACTTCATCTCACATGCCAAAAGTCTTCTCAAAAGTCACAAAACACACCTTCAAAATGAAAATTTACCTCTGGTCTAGAGGTCTTTTTTGACTAAGAAGACCAACAAATAAACATTGCATAGATAGGGCCATTGGATCTCATTGACGTAGGCTGAGTTACAGGACCGAACTGATGGAGAAAGCACATGCACAAGCGGGAGTTGATCCAGCGACCCAGGGATCACCGCTACAACCATCATCTACAGTCCTCCACTCTACCAACTGAGCTATAGAGGAGGGTGTACAGCACAGAGAGCAGCAGATCCCTTTAACAAGCCCACATAAAATAAGGAAACAAGCAGAGTAAGGGAAAATCACTGTACCTTTGTTTTTGCTCACTTCATCTCAAATGCCAAAAGTCTTCTCAAAAGTAAAAAAAAACACCTTTAAATTAAATTTACCAGTGGCCTACAGGTCTTTTTTCTCTAGGTAGACCAACAAATAAATAGGGCCAATGGATCTCATTGACGTAGGCTGATCTACAATACAGAACTGCTAGAAAAAGGACATACTTCGAGCGGGAGTTGAACCAGCGACCAAAGGATCACTGCTACAACCATCATCTACAGTCCTCCACTCTACCAACTGAGCTATCGAGGTGGGTGTACAGCACAGAGAGCAGGAGATCCCTTTAACAAGCCCACAAAAAATAAGGAAACAAGCAGGGTAAGGGAAAATCACTGAACCTTTGTGGTGGCTCACTTCATCTCAAATGCCAAAAGTCTTCTCAAAAGTAAAAAAAAAACACCTTTAAAATTAAATTTACCAGTGGCCTACAGGTCTTTTTTCTCTAGGTAGACCAACAAATAAATAGGGCCAATGGATCTCAATGACGTAGGCTGAGTTACAGTACCGAACTGCTAGAAAAAGCACATGCTTCGAGCGGGAGTTGAACCAGCAACCTAAGGATCATTGCTACAACCATCATCTACAGTCCTCCACTCTACCAACTGAGCTATCGAGGAGGGTGTACAGCACAGAGAGCAGGAGATCCCTTTAACAAGCCCACAAAAAATAAGGAAACAAGCAGGGTAAAGGAAAATCACTGTACCTTTGTGTTGGCTCATTTCATCTCACATGCCAAAAGTCTTCTCAAAAGTCACAAAACACACCTTCAAAATGAAAATTTACCTCTGGTCTAGAGGTCTTTTTTGACTAAGAAGACCAACAAATAAACATTGCATAGATAGGGCCATTGGATCTCATTGACGTAGGCTGATCTACAATACAGAACTGCTAGAAAAAGCACACACTACGAGCGGGAGTTGAACCAGCGCCCTAAGGATCACTGCTACAACCATCATCTACAGTCCTCCACTCTACCAACTGAGCTATCGAGGAGGGTGTACAGCACAGAGAGCAGGAGATCCCTTTAACAAGCCCACATAAAATAAGGAAACAAGCAGGGTAAGGGAAAATCACTGTAACTTTGTGTTGGCTCACTTCATCTCAAATGCCAAAAGTCTTCTCAAAAGTTAAAAAAAAACACCTTTAAAATTAAATTTACCAGTGGCCTACAGGTCTTTTTTCTCTAGGTAGACCAACAAATAAATAGGGCCAATGGATCTCATTGACGTAGGCTGATCTACAATACAGAACTGCTAGAAAAAGCACATGCTTCGAGCGGGAGTTGAACAGGCGACCTAAGGATCACTGCTACAACCATCATCTACAGTCCTCCACTCTACCAACTGAGCTATCGAGGAGGGTGTACAGCACAGAGAGCAGGGTATCCCTTTAACAAGCCCAAGAAAAATAAGGAAACAAGCAGGGTAAGGGAAAATCAATGTACCTTTGTTTTGGCTCTCTTCATCTCACATGCCAAAAGTCTTCTCAAAAGTCACAAAACACACCTTCAAAATGAAAATTTACCTCTGGTCTAGAGGTCTTTTTTGACTAAGAAGACCAACAAATAAACATTGCATAGATAGGGCCATTGGATCTCATTGACGTAGGCTGATCTACAATACAGAACTGCTGGAGAAAGCACATGCTTCGAGCGGGAGTTGAACAGGCGACCTAAGGATCACTGCTACAACCATCATCTACAGTCCTCCACTCTACCAACTGAGCTATCGAGGAGGGTGTACAGCACAGAGAGCAGGAGATCCCTTTAACAATCCCACAAAAAATAAGGAAACAAGCAGGGTAAGGGAACATCACTGTACCTTTGTTTTTGCTCACTTCATCTCAAATGGCAAAAGTCTTCTCAAAAGTAAAAAAAAACACCTTAAAAAGTAAATTTACCAGTGGCCTACAGGTCTTTTTTCTCTGGGTAGACCGGCAAATAAATAGGGCCATTGGATCTCATTGACGTAGGCTTCATCTACAATACAGAACTGCTAGAAAAAAGCACATGCTTCAAGCGGGAGTTGAACCAGGGACCTAAGGATCACTGCTACAACCATCATCTACAGTCCTCCACTCTACCAACTGAGCTATCGAGGAGGGTGTACAGCACAGAGAGCAGGAGATCCCTTTAACAAGCCCAAAAAATAAGGAAACAAGCAGGGTAAGGGAAAATCACTGTACATTTGTGTTGGCTCACTTCATCTCAAATGCCAAAAGTCTTCTCAAAAGTCACAAAACACACCTTCAAAATGAAAATTTACCTCTGGTCTAGAGGTCTTTTTTGACTCAGAAGACCAACAAATAAACATTGCATAGATAGGGCCATTGGATCTCATTGATGTAGGCTGATCTACAATACAGAACTGCTAGAAAAAGCACATGCTTCGAGCGGGAGTTGAACAAGCAACCTAAGGATCATTGCTACAACCATCATTTACAGTCCTCCACTCTACCAACTGAGCTATCGAGGAGGGTGTACAGCACAGAGAGCAGGAGATCCCTTTAACAAGCCCACAAAAAATAAGGAAACAAGCAGGGTAAGGGAAAATCACTGTACCTTTGTTTTGGCTCACTTCATCTCACATGCCAAAAGTCTTCTCAAAAGTCACAAAACACACCTTCAAAATGAAAATTTACCTCTGGTCTAGAGGTCTTTTTTGACTAAGAAGACCAACAAAT
>RPOG01003737.1:0-57158 GCA_008086565.1 Thalassoma bifasciatum | reverse complement strand
TAAAAGATACTTAACTTAAAATGTTGGGAATATTTGAGAATTTCCTCTTAAAAGCAGCTTGTTGTGGTGTTATCAGCACTCTGCTGTCTTACACACTTGTGAAAGCGAGAGCTCGCTCACTGCAAGTCAGACGCCTCAGCCATGTGCTGCTTTATCTCAGCTGTGAGATTAGACTGTTTTCATAGTTCAATTTGCTTTAGGTTTATTTCTGGAGCAGTCTGAGTCAGCAGCCTTCTAAAGGAAATCAGAGTTTTACAGTTGCAACAGCCAGAAACTAATTTAACTCAAAACTCGGCCAGACAGTTTATGAGGTGCTGAAAACAGCACTTTAACGCACAATGCACCGCTGAGGTAAAAAGGTCACGGTGACATGTGTACACATACATGTTTTTTTCTTTTTTTTTGACTTCTGCTAACTTTTTAGGTACTCCATTTAGTTCTCCAGATCATCAGGTCTTGTTTTAGAAATCCTCAAAGTGAAGAAATTCACCCCAAACTGAAGACAGACTGCTTAATGTTGGCCCAACCTGCTTCATGTGGGATCATTTAAAGATATCAAAGTCAGATAAAACCACCTTAATGGGGTTCTCTGCCGAAAAGTGTAGGTGGTGCAGTCCTGTATTTAGGGATAATGACTAATCTGCTACATCAAGTCTGTGAAAACTCTGGGTTTCACTGTCTGTATCAGGCAGCCTCAACCGTTTCACAACAAGAGCCAAAAAAGGAGAAACCCTGTCAGAGTGTGTGAAGAAGTCTTAGTGAAAGACAGGAGGATGAAAACGCCCAGCGCTCTGAACGCAGAGTAAACTGAAGCAGAGCGGAGGCGGGTTTATATTTGACCTGTCAGTTCTTAATTGTGCCTGACTCACACACACACACACACACACACACACACACACACACACACACACACACCTGCTTCATATGCTTATGTGTGTGGAGGCTATGACACCTGCCTCGGTGTAGGAAGACGACCAAGTACAATGTTTAAACAACACGATGTCACTTCACTTTCTGGAGCAGATAGTTAACACTGCTGCATAATGATGAGCAGAGCAACAAGACAAGTGTTATTCCTGAACACTAAACTTCGTGTTTCCAGCACGTCTGTCTCAAAATAGGTGACGGAGCTCAACTGTAATATGCACATTTTTGCTGGTGGTGTTTGTATATGGAGCTGCGACCACAGGAAGCTTAAATGTACAGTATGTCTGCAACAATGTCGGGGTCCAATCCCGGTCCAGTGTGGTTTGGAGGTTTGTTTTGCCGGCTGATGGACGTAGCGTGGGTGGATACCCCGACTGCAGTTAGAGACAGTGACCCTCAGAGTCTATATCAGCCCTGTAAAGTATACACAAACATTTTCATCCTGTCTACTCCTGACTAACAACATGGATGCAGGGAAAATAAACACAACATGAAGACGTCTGTTTGACCTGCACATATTCAAAAATACTTCTTACATTTATTTAAACCCTTAAAGAGAAAAAACATTGAAACAGTACACTGACTTATTACTTATGTTCTTTTAAGACTTTCAAAATCTCTTCCACCAATAGGTGCTTGATATATGGAATGATGTCGTAAAGATTCACCTTACAAATGTATAAATTGTAACAAGAGAGAGGCAATTTTTATGTGGTGTATCTGCTGCCCTACAGTGATGAAAACCTTCCTAAATCATTGGAAAACAACATTTTCTCAAAAGTTTGAGACCTGGGGTGCCAGTTTGGCCCAAGTCATTAATTTTGGCATTCATTGAAGCGACAAAGTGGGTGGCCAGGGTTGGATTCCCACCCATTGCCTTTTGCCGCATGGCATTTCCCACTCTGTCTTCCCAGTTTCCTATTTTATCCACTCACTGTCCTATTTCCCTAGAAAGTCATAAAAGTCCAAAGAGGAACTTGGAAGAACAAAAAAATAGTTCCAGACCTGCGTTTTTTGAATCAAAAATTAAATTTTATTCATCTCACTGATTCAAAAATGTAGGACTTGAACTTACATTTTATGTTCTCAACTTTACTGGATAGGATAGTTGGAGAGAGGAGCAATGTTGGGGACAACATGCAGCAAGTGATTTATTAGTTGAACCAGCAGCTGCTCAATTAAGAACAGTTGCCCAAGTCTTACAACCCCCAAAGACTTGAACTTTCCTGAAGTTTTAGTTTTGGGATTTTGCATCTTTATTTGAGGAGGATGGAACAGTGGAAAGATCAGGAAACTGGAGGAATGACTTGCAGGATGGGGCCTTAAGATGGAAGTGAACCCAGACTGCCCTCTATATAGACCCATGCCCAAACCGCTTGACTTACAACGCCCCGGGACAAGAGATTTGAACCGTGGAACGAAAACAAAACCCAGAAACTTTTGAAATTTTAATGTTCTGGAGCAGAACTGGAACATTAAAAACAATAGAAACTGGTTAAGTCCAGTATTTTTTCTGTTCTTTAATGTCTATTATGGTGGTTGTGTAGCCGAAATGCATCCACTTCATGTGTCACCCCCTCATACCCTGGCAAACCCACAGCAGCCACTAGGCAGAGGAGAGAGAGTTCACCAAAACTGAAGCTTAATGATTGGTCTAGGTCATCACAATGTAAACATTGTAGGCTCAAGAATAAAGATAAATTACTATGTGATGCAAATCATAGGGCTCATCATTGTAACCCAGATGCGTAACTGAAACACTCCAGGCCAATGGACAGTGCTCCACCCCGGGAGAGTCAGAATAATGCCTTTAAAGATTAACACATAATCATGCTTTTTCATAGGGTAACATACTGTTGTTTTGTCAGTGATCGCGTGAGATCATATTGTTTCACATTTCATGTCTGTTTCCCTGTGCACACTTGCACATGTAACGGCTAACAGGCACCACCGCGGACAGCAACGTAGTTTACTCGTAGGAATGATTTTGTACTCCATTCTGATGTGTAATTTAGTCAGATCTGCCCTCCAGGTCAGTGGCAAATTCCCCTTGATAGTTCACAGACTTGGTGAATTGTAGTGTTTGTTGTAAGTAATATCAGCGTATTAGAGAGTGTTCATGTTAAACCTACCAACTTTAAGTCCTGGAACGATATTAATGGCTTGGTTCTGACTGGTTCAAGAATGTACATTTGTCCAAAAATGTCTAAATAATACTGTTTCTGGTCGGAACAAACCCAAGGGAAAAGAAATTCTGGTTCAAAGCTCGACCCACAACTTAAAGGCTCAAGAAACTGCTTCTCTCTGATGCCAAAAATGTTAGCTGTTGTCTCTTTTTCTATTGTTTCCTGGTGTGTCGTGGTTACATGTTATCAGTAGTAGTGAAATAAAAAAGTGGAATCAAAACATTGAACTGGTCGCACTGTTTTCCAGAGTTTAGAAATTACTTTTGTGACAGCCCTGCTGTTCATTTAAAAACAGACGTTTGACATTTTTCAGCATCACCCATCAATCATAATCACCTTTATTTGATGGAAAAGTCAAAGACAACCAGGAAATGTAGTTTGTAGAGATGGTTGAGACCAGGAGCTGAACTACTGGGAGGAGGACTATAACCCCTGTACATGGGGCGCACTCCTCAACTGACAGGCCCCTCATGTTGATGGTAACTTTAATTTACTGGATTTGAAAGAAAGCTTTGATTGGTATTTCTAGATGTTTCACCTCTATTCTGCTTGACTAGCAATGTTAGCATCATCATCATGGAGCATAGCCCTCTTATTGTAATTTTCCCTCAAATTAATTATTTTTTATCAAAAAGATGGAATGATTTGATCCAGGAGACTTGAAACGTGACAGAATGACCCTCAGAAAAAAATTGGTAGAGAAGTTTCAATCTGAAAATCATTAACAGACTCCTCCTACAGTGTGAAAGCTCCTGAACATTGTTTTATTTTTTTAGACCAGGAGGCCACCCCCATTCCTCAAGTCTTACTGTGATGTGAACTGCTCATCAGAAATGTGTCACCCAGGTGTTTTCATGCATGAGCCCACAGGGAGGAACAACTGACTGTTAAAAACACTTTAATCTGGGGATGACAGTGAATGGGTTGCACATGAAAATATCTGAATTTAAAGCCTTTGTTATCCAATACTAACACCAAATACAGAGCTTGATCTCTCAGTTGGGCTTTAATCAAGTACAAAGTAAACTAATGCAGTGCTAATTCTCTGTTGTTGCATTCATGTCTAGTTTCTTCTTGAATTGGAGAGAAACCAAAACCACCGTTCAACTTGTTCCCAGTGCACAAGTCTGTACAAATATAAAGTATCGTAAAACCCGAAGACATGCACTTGGCTTGTTAACTGAACTCAACTGTGACCAGGAATGTAACAAACTGTGCATTTATTGTCCAAAAACCTAGAAAGAATTCATCTAGTTAGCTATTACAAAAGTAAAAAGAAAAAATCCACAGACGAGCGGCTGTGCAGATGTTTTGGAGTTCGTTGTTGGTAATCCACAGACAGAAGAACAAATCTCTCAGAATAAATCTGGACACAAACACACAAAGTGAAGTCTCATTCCATATGGTTGACATGTCGGTAGCTGGCTCCTTGTTGTGTTTGTTTAAAGGGTTTATGGGTTTATATTGGGAGGATATTTTGAAGAGACGTGCCAAAGGAGGATCCCAAATGTAAAAACACTCCAGTTTATCCAGAGCCTCACGTGGTGGGTGATTGTGGAAATGGAAAGCTGTCTCACACAGCATGGGTGCTGGGTATTTCTTGCCTGGAGTGTATCTTTTGAACACCCTCCATAAGGAAAACCATAGAGCATTAAACATGTCTAACCACAGGTCATTTGAGACTGTTGCTGACATTCAGACCAAACAAATCCAAAGTGTAAAAAATCTGGCACAGGCTAAATTTGTCGTGTTTAGAGGACGTTTACTGAGAAATGTAACAGGAACAACGTTCTGCAGGAAGCTGTTAAAACCCCAGTGATTAAAGCTCTTTCACAAAGAGAAGTCATGGTAGAGCTCTCTTTGAAGGCACTATTAGACCTGTGTTTATATTAAATGAGCTGTTAATCTGTCCCTTTTTTAGACGTGTTCAGCATGAGTCCCAAAAAAGCACATTTGTATTTGTCTGGCTTGTAAAATGAACATGCACCTTTTGAGTTAAAGGCTTTTTTAGGCAAAGGAAAGGCTGAAGCGTAATGGACTATATCCTGGCGAGGTGAAATGATGTATGCCATTTAGCAGCACTATATAGATGAAAAGTATGGAAATGTTTAAAAAAAGACGCTGAAAGCAACTTCTTGGTGGGTCCAGACTTTGGAGGTAGATCTTATATTTTAGATCAACTTATAGATGTTGGAAAAATAGCTATTGTCTTTAAAAATTTCAGAATTATGGCAATTTTTTTGTATAAATATAAGAAAAATATAATGAATGCTTCCAGATGGTCTGTGTGGCCGATGTTGCAAAAAAGAACAAAGAGTCGGTTATTTTGATGAGCCAACGGTCTCTCCCTGGAGAGTCTGTTTTACTGTAAGGCTTTGTCGCGTCTCGAGCAGAGCCAAGTGGTCCTAAACACAGAGAGAGTGTGAGTCATTGTGCTCTGTAATTTGGTGCACACTGCAGCTGTCTTAAGTGACCGCAGCTGTAGACCTGTTAACCAGACGGATCCACATGTAAAACTTTCCCTTCCTCTAACATAATAATTATAATGTCACTTCCCAGAGCCCTTTCCCTCAATTGCAGCATGTATAGGTTTAGCTGCTATGGCAGCTTGGAAGATCTTTCTAGGACAGACATGATGACTATTTTGGGTCTCTGACCTTCTTTCTTGACAAAGAGCCTCTGTTAATCTCTCCTGTAATTCCTGTACCAAATCTTATTTTTTTCCCTGGATAATGCAGTTACTGTAAATAACATTTTTCCAAGGGTATGGGCTTTGCTTGGGAGACACAGCTGAAGCCTTTAAGTATACGTCTTTGTCTCTGTGGAGCTGGACAGTCGCGCCTGGATGGCACAGGGTGAGCTGCTAATTCTGCTGAATGTCCCTTATGAGACTTCGAAGACTTTCCAATTGGTATTTTTCTCAGCTATTTACAGTTCTGTATTTCAAACAAAATCTCTAAAAGTGGAAGTTTGAGGTTCTGTGGTGGTGGAAGAGAGCATTTCAGGACTAATACCAGTGCACTTTTCCTGCTGTAGTGTTTGCATTGGTCTAGTCAGATTCTGGTTAGGTTGCAACAGCTGAATAAAACTGGGACTCATCTAAAGCCAGACAGGCAGGTGGACTCAGACTGTGTCTGGAAACTCCTGCAGTACTATTAAAACAGCAGCAGCTTTCTGAAGTGGCTGTTAAGGAGAGAGAGAGAAAATTTGACAAAACAATTTTTCCAACATGACTAACAGTCTGTTCTGTTGAGTTCATCTCACTCAGTGAGCCAGACATTTACAGGATGCTGCGTCTAGATAATAAAAAGAGGGGCTCAATATTTAGAATCAACTGTTTGTGTTTCTCCTCATGATACTCTATCTTTACTTGTACATAGATATGCACACATACTTTGATTTTCTTAAAGGTAGGGTCTGCAGTAATTGTTTTTTTTACTGTTTGTGAACGCAGCAACCAAACTGGGCTCCTTCGTCATGGCTCAGTACCAGCGACAGCGCATGCCCACTGCCTCCAACTGTAGCTAAAATTGCGTCTCTACCAAGGAGAGACTCAAGAGCCATACCCCTGACTTCCTGCAGGTAAATGAGGTATCCTGCAAAAATTGCATCATTCCCCCTCAGTGTTACAGCTGCTATTGGGATAGCTTCTCTCATTTGCTACAATCAACACCCAAAGTCACTTCCCCAAGAAACGTCCTGAGTGAACCAAAACATCAACATGCAGGCAGAGGAGGGGGTTGAGGCAGACACAGATACTGACACACATGTATAGACACACAACAGAGTTTGCTTTTCAGTGACATCCTGTCCAAGAAACATAAGAAAAACAGAGACACACAACATGGGGAGGACAGGGAGCAGGAGAACTGTTGGATCACCATCACACGCAGCGCCTGGTTCAATTGGAAGAAAAAGAGAACAAGAGGAAGGAGGAGGGGGAAAAAAAGCAAATATCAGACTAGGCCCCTATGGGTGGGGGCACAGTTTCGACATGCAATTCACAAAGCATATGCAAAGGTTTGAATGCTTTGCTAAATGCATTAATGTCCAGATATCAGTGCATAACAGTGTGGTGTACATATATCATGAGCAAATATGCACATTTATAGCAAAAAAAATGTTTGTTTCAGTTAGTATGAGCATCATTGCAAAAAACAGACAAACTTTTAATTCACTGACATTTTTGCTTAAAGTCACACAAGGTTAGAGAAATTTTCTTAACCCACATAAGAGAAAGTTCTCAAATCTTCCAGGAAATGAACACAGTGGAATTATCACCTTAAAATGTACTATGTTCTCCTACCTGAACAACAGTTTATCATGTTTGTTGCATAATAAGAGACTTCACGCAGATGGAAAATGTTTGTAGTCAGGTTGTACTTTCCACATCTCATCACAGACTGTTTTTGTTCTTGGTGTGAATTGCATTTATTTACTGTTCTCCTGAGAGGTTTGAAAGAAGAGATTCAGAACCTGAGATGAGATTATCTTTATATTTACACTTTCATATCAAACCCTTCACTTTCACTTTAGCCACACAGTGTGAAACCCCTCTGGTGATTGCACAGTTTGATCCCTTCTATACCTCACAGACATGCGGTTTCTTCATTGAAATTAAGCTAATTATATTCCCCGCCTGTACACATGTGAAGGCTATACTTTCACTGGCTATTATCTCTCCAAGGTTTCGTGACTGCGAAACACCCTCTGCAAATTAAAGGTCGGAAATGTGCCAAAACCTGACATTAAAAAGTGGGGGAGCTTTTGCTTTTTTCTTTTTCTTTTTTTTTCTGTGAGTTAAAATCTTCTCTCTCCAATCTGTCGGTCTGTCCCAGTTTGACACCAGCTGTGTGAGAGCTTGAGATAAGCTTCATTCTAAGTAACCAGTCTTCTTTTCCAGTCTGCACAGTGAGCTTTGATGGACTGCTGCAATAAGCTGTAAATGTCAGTAATCACCTGAGGACGAAGGAAAAAAAGACACAGAGGTGAACAGACACACATCATCAGACGTGTTTTCAAGACAGACAGCTCCAAGGTTTTTTCCTGCCTTTTGAAACTAGAGCAGTTCATATATACCTACATATTCACACACATATATGTAGGCTATATAGATCCGAGCCTACTTATTTACTTTTTATTCTTTTCATCAACAATTTTGCCCACATGATCTATTTAAGCCCTAAATACAGAGCCCTGATCCATCACTTTTTGTTTTGGACTTAATGCTGCCATTAAGATCAAATGCAGATGCTCTGACAGGTGTTTCTACTGCATTTCTGAATGCACCACCAGCCATCACATTATGACCGCCAACAGGAGATGAAAGTAGAAACAGTTATCCCTCTTTGCCTTTCAGTGGGTGATATGTCAGGCTGCAAATTAACATTTTGTCCTCAGAGTTAATGGGTTTGAAGTACGATGAGCTTGAGGGTGTCACTTTGAAAAATAGTCTGCAGCAGACAACATGGACCATACGTGGACCAAAGAAGGAAACCATCAAACTGAGGACAACAGAGATGTGCACAAGCTACTTGTACGCACATGTGCTACATTTAAATGCAAAGAAAATTACAAGCAGGCTCTAGTAACAGTCAAAACATTATACTGTACTTTGGGTACTTGTCAATTAATGTCTGGGATTATGTCATGTCCAACCAAACTGTGTCTGTGTTCACTGGATGTATTTCTCAATGCAAACATCATTCACCTACTGGCAAAGGTAGCTGTCTGGAAAAAAGTCAATTACCATACTTAAAGAGGGGATATTGTGTATTTTTCAGGCTTTGTACAGTCTCTCAGATACCCTCAATGTAGCTTTACACAATTTAAATGGAAAACAACAACAATGCTCATTTATGAAATCCCTATTTCAGCATCTGCCTGAAACACTTAGTTTTAGTTGCTGTCTCTTTAAGGCTTCCTGCTCCACATACCCCATTCACTCTGACTGGCCAACTCTCTGGAAGCCTTGTTGAGCGCAGCCCTTGGTGTTTAAAGCCTCTGTCCCTGTCATCAACCAGTCAGGAGACACTGATCTGATGACCCCACTCAAAAATCTTGTGAAAGATTTTGTGAAGGTCTGTTGCCTCTTTATGAACAGAGCATCTCAATCAGGAATTCAGGGATTTCCACAACTCATGAATATTTTGTAGCTTGAAAACCAGCACAATTTTAGCTGGAATATCCAGCATTGTTACTTTACATTTATGTTTCAAATAGGGACAGTACCCCTCTTTGAACAGCCTGCTCAGGTGTCGTCTGTAAGACTGAACTGTACCAACTTCAGGTGATGTACTCGCTTTGGTGTCTTCAGTGATGTTTGCACATCAAATGTAGATGGTTATGAATGATAGGTGGAAGAGACATGAAGCTCATAATGTCGATACTTCATTTTATAACATTCTTCTTGAGTCTCGAAATTAAATTTGTGAGCAGACTGATCACAAACCTCAGTCTTCTTATCTGGTGGGCAGCTGATTTGGCTGTTGTTGATCCAGAAAAGTATCTTTCTGCAGACTAAAAGGAGACACAAAAGTTTTAGACTATTTCAAACACTTTTTCTCCTCATCTTCAGAACACGACCTCTAAATGTACTTCCCCTGGTTTTTATGGGCTGGAGGAAAAAATGCTCGTCTGGTTTACTCATGTAACTGTAGCGGCCTCCATGGTTTTGTTGCTTCATTAATTTTGCATACGCGGTGTTACATTATATGGAGCTTGGGGTTGGTTTTGGTGTTTAGACAATGGAAAGCTAGCGAGCTTTATTTAGAAGGCCTGATTCACTGTGCTGTCACCACAGCGGTGGCTGCTCTCTGATTTGATGCTGCATGTTGACGCACAGGCTTTGAACGTATGATGAAAAGGTGCCCTAAAAACATCACTCAGCAAATAATACATCATGGAGAAAACTGTGTGGAGGAGCCGTGGAGAATGTCTCCATAACTTTCACGTACACCAACGGATAAACTATATTGTTTTTACATGTTAAGTAGAGTGACCATATTCTAAAAGCCTAAAAAGAAGATCCCCCAGCCAGCCTCTTTTAGAGAATACTCAAAGATCCTCAAAGACGACAAAGTAGCTTTTTAACTCATACTTTTATTTAAAACACTCCTTTTCTGTTTGAAGTGAACATTTTTCATGATGTAAACATTAAAAATGTACAGGAGCCATATATCTGCCAGTTAAAAATAAAATGGACATAATAAGTTAAATCTTTGAGATAGAGGTCAAAATTTTGTCTAATAACTCTGAATTTTGACTTTTTGTCTCAAAATTTTGACTTGATCTCCAAATCTTGACTTATCTCATAACTTTGACTTATCAGGTCAAACTTTGACCTTAAAGCTCATGACTTTGACTTTTAAGCGCAAAATTTGACTTTATAGCTCAAAATTTAGTCTAATCTAGTAAATTTTGTTTTTTTTGTCTTCAAATATTGACTTTTTACTCATATTCTTGACCTTTTATCTAAAAACATGATTTTTATAAACCAAAATTTGACTTTCTAGCTCATAATTTTGACCTTTTTTTCTGAAAATTTGACTTAATATATTAACACTTTGACTTATTAGCTCAAATATCTGACCTTTTTATTTGAATCTTTTTAACACCTTAATCAAAATTAGGCTAGCATTTTCTGTCTAAGTGTGCAGTGCAAACAGTCAGAGCATGTTTTCCTGCTCAACATCTTAACAGATTGGTGCATCAGAATAATGCCTGTGCAGCCCTTTGTTAAAAATGATCTAGTCAATGGTCTGTAAAACAAGCTGATAAAATGTGGGGGAACTTTATAAAATCCCCCTGAACATAGTTTTACCTCCAAAAAGAGGACACGAGAAGACCCGATGTTCACTGTGGAGCATATGTAAGTAAAGGTGGTGCATAAGAAGTATTTCTATAAAATGTTATTCCATTGATCTATTTCAGTTATACCTTTGTTTCCACCACATTTAATGCGTTTGCAAAGACTGATTTGCTTGACTTACTTCTCTTTGTCATCCTTTCATTCGAAGGACAAATTGTTCTCGTTTGGATCCAATTTTTTTTTCTTTTTTTCGGGGGAGGACATGCAATGTGATTCTTGTGCACTCCTGAAAATACCCACAAGTATGGGTATGTGTTGGTGCACGAAACCACAAAATGCAGAGATGTCGTGCAGCTTCACGTCAGCTGAGAATCCTTCTATTCCTCTGAGCCCAGTCAGGGTTCATGGAAGATTTAATGAAAGCCTTAAAATGTCATCCGTTCGATGCTTTCAGAAAAGTTCGATCTGTAGAAATAGATTGTAATTCTATGCTAAAACATGATATACCTCTAATTTACCCGAGCTGTGATTGGGGCTTTGATTGCTATATATACAAGTTTATGATAGTTCTCTAAAATACAGATTCCTGAAGCTTAAATGAGTCAACTTTTTTGAGGTTGGTATTATATTTCATGTCTCCTTGGGGCTTTTATTGTGTGGGTTATTGTAAGTTCAGATCTTGATAGTGGAGGGCGGTCAAGAGCAAGGGGCTCTAGGACATTTTTAACTCCCGGGGCCATCACTTGTGGTGAAGGGTGTGTTCATGTGTGGGGAGAATGGCGCTAAATGTCTAATTATGCAGGATCCCACTTCGTACACTTTCCCAGGGTACAGTAACAGCAACTTATGGTGGCCCCCGCTCTTTAATCAGTGATGTCAAATACCACATGAGGAGCAGGCTCACAGATAAAGCTGAGGCACCCCGCGGTGCAGAGCACACGTCCGGAGCTTTAATTATGTTTGTTTCACTCAGGACTGACCATGAAGGCATTTGTGTGGCTAAATTAATCACCTGCTGCTCACTAAATCCACCTCTTTCACTGTCAGCACACGATGCTCTGAGTTTAGTGCACAGGAGAAGAAATGAACATTCATGTCAACCAGATTTGTTTGTTTTCACTGAGGTTTATGAAAGTAAACTTCATGAGAGATATGATCTTATTTGCTTTTTTGGCATATAGTGCAGTTAAACCTGTTCACTGGAAGGATAATGAAGCTTATTTGTAAAAACAGGTGTGGAGCAACACAACAATTAGTCAGATTTAACCACCCTAACTTTTCAAATGACTCTGCAGGAGCGTTTGTTTCTGTTCCCAGAAACCCAAATGGTCCAAGGTTGAAAATGGGCCAAACCTGGGCACTGAACACAAGCAACCAGGTTCTTAGAGAAACCTGCCTGTTTCACTCTCTGCTCTTTAAAGAGCAGCGTAAACACTGGAAGCTGCCAGACAGCCAGAAATGAATACTCATTCTTCATCTTTAATTGAGTCATTAGCTGTAAACAGCACAGATCATTAAGCTCCTTTGAGTTTCTGTGTACATCTATGGGGAGGGGGGTCTTAATCCAATGATTCCTGCCCCAAATATTTGTCTCACCTGGAAAATTTGAGAGCTTATGAGAACAGATAGGCAGAAGGTATGACATTATTTTAGTGGTAAAATCACATGAGCGTAAAAAAATTAGCCCTCTGATGCATGAATTATGAAAGTCAGTGTCAGGATTTTTTTTCCATAAGAGTTTTTATTTGTCTTAAGGTATGAAATTTTTTTCCTTTTTTTTTTTCAAATATTTGTAACTGAGCATTCAACATAAAACAGTGTGAACTTAATGTAAATATTACTTTTTTTGTTTGACTTCTTTTCTTTTTTTGGTAATTTCATGAATAGTCTTTTTTTAATGTTTTGCGAAAAATTTTGACTCTCTTTCATCCATTTTAACTCTTAATAATTTGTAGTTATTGCGCTGTTTTACCCTAAAATGTTTGTCTATAACTTTTTGAAATACATACATACACACACATATATATATTTTATAACATTTTCAGGCCCTAATAAGAACAAAAATATTCTGACACAGACTAATATGAATTTCCACCACATGAACCATTGAATTTAGGAATGATTTTGGGGGGTGGTGGTGGTAGCTCAGTCCATTGGGACTTGGCTTCTCATGTGGAGTGTTGCTGGTTCAAGTCCCAGCATGGACCAAAATTTGGAAGTAGGCTGATTGCTGGAGAGGTGTCAGCATATTTTCCTGGGCACTGTCGAGGTGCTCTTGAGCAAGGCACCAAACACCCAATTGCTCAGGGTGTGCGCTGATGATGCAGCTCCTTCAGTGCATGTTTGTGTGCAAAGTGCTTTTTGTGCGTGTGTTTGTATATGTCGCATGATGAATTTCAGAGAGTAAAATTGGATTTCCTCAACAGGGGATTAAATAAAAGATATCTCCTTCTATCTAAGTAACTTTTAAATAGGTGTCCACTGTAGTGACCACTATGCACCACAGGGTTAATCAGGGTGTCACTTTTGCCTTTGCTCTATGCACATTTGCAATCCGTGTATACACTCAGGCACCAGCAATGTTGCACAGTGTTTCACCCTTAAACGCGGGAAAACACGATGAAAAAACTCTGCGTTTACACAGAAACGTTGATGGGCTTGAAACGCTGTAGTATGCATGTCAGGACTGTAGATGGCGATATAACTGTAGGAGCCATACATACGACAACGGTATAGAGGCTGAAGAAGAGCCAGAAAAACCAGGCAGAGCTGTTTTTAGTAGAAAAAAAAAATCTTACAGTACTTTTCTGACCACCCTTTTCCCCTAATAACTTCCATGCACACCCTAAGCCGCTCAGCCATATTTATAATGATATAATTGGTCTAAAGGAAACAAACTAACAGGAAAGTAGGTTTTTGCACAGAGGATAATCACCCTCGTCGTGGTAAATACACATCTCATATCTGCACCCAGAATACCCAGAGTAGGAAACAGACTGAAGCATAAACAGTGAACAGAATGACGCCTGCACACGAGGTTTGACTCTGTACCATAAAGCTGAATGTATATAGGGAAAGTCTCCTTACAGCCAGGCAGGGTGGGTGTCTGTGGTCACTGTCTCTGCCCTGTGTGTCTCCAGTGGGCCACCCTTCACATTTCTCCTCGTGGCGCTCTGCCAAACCCCAAGGTAGCAAACCATGAAAATGAGAGCGTTGCCTTGGGAGTTAAAAAAAGCAATGTTTTGATCATCCTCTTTGGCTATTTATGCCCGTACTTGTTCTGCTATATCTATAGAATTAGTTTTGCTGAGAAAAGCAGAAATTAAAGTTCAATCGTTTTAGGTTTTCTGCTACCTTACTATTATTGCTGCCATAAGGGCGGCAAATTAAGATTCTCCTTGTCTCTGCGCGACCACTAAGGGACTTAAAAATGCGTCATGAGGGACATGATACAGTAATTTGTGGCTGTGACTATAAATATGATGCATGATGCACAGAGAGGCATTGTGCATTCATTTTTCCCACTGGGTTTATTTGGCGTGGTACCTGATATGATTATTGTTCTCCTGAGACAGAATGTGTTTCATTTTCTGTTTTCGGTGAGAGACTGATGTCCAAATCTTGATTTTTTGTTGGAAAATGCTGCTTTTTTTGTGTATCTCATTTATCAGAATCAACTGTTTTTATGTAAACTGTCTCGTTGAACCTAAGCTTTGTTTCTGAAAGTGAAGAAACCCTGACATTTGTCATGGACTCTTATTGTGTGCATGATTAAGTTGATGATAAATGAACTAGAGCACGACTTCCTCAGGAAAATATTCAACAACGATTACAGTAAAGCCTTGCACAGAACGTGTAAAAGGTNCGCTGTGAGGAGATAATGGCCCCCTTTTATCAGAGCGCCATAGTAATGAGCTTGTTCATCACCGAGGGGAGGAGAGAGTAGGGAAAGAGGAGGACGAGAGGGGGAGGAATGTCCATCCATCAGGCTCCAAAACCAGAGTCTGGCCAGAGCTGCAACCCCCTA
Source organism: Thalassoma bifasciatum (assembly GCA_008086565.1). NCBI lineage: Eukaryota > Metazoa > Chordata > Actinopteri > Labriformes > Labridae > Thalassoma > Thalassoma bifasciatum. Next base: position 42,208 of record RPOG01003737.1, on the reverse strand, counting down.
AAACCTCCAGACCTCTTCATCACTGTCTGTTTGCAGGGGGGGGGTCGTAAAAGTGATCCAACCCTCAGTCCAACATACACAGAGAAGACGAGTGTCCTCATGTGACTAAAGAAGGACACGACTCTACTGTACAACCTGTCTGAGTCACTTTACTGGAACAAGATGAGGTCACAGAGAGGTGAAGGGTTTTTTTTTATGAGTCAAGAAAGAAGAGACATAACGTAGAGGTCGATGTTTAAACTTTGACAATTTATCCACCGTCCCTTACTGAAAGATCACGTCAATGTCCTGTAGCATCTTCTTAACCCTACAAGACTATCACAAAAAATAGTTACTGATGTGAGGTGTATTTTACCTAATATAAAAGATGTCAAGCAGGAAACTGACTGTTTGTAAAGCTGCACTCTCGGACAGAAAATGCTGAAGTGGAAATGCGCTTTTACAGACAAACTGCAGATAAATTGGTAGTTCCCCTCTTTTTCTCGTGTACTGTCTACAGAGTTCATTATGAAACCCCACTCCTGCCAGTAAAATAGAGAAAAATGAAACCTTGACTTTGTTGAGATTTTTTTTTTAACCCCAATTGGAGCCGAAACCATGAGAGAGAAAAAGTCAAAATTTCAAATAAAAAGTTGAGATAAGAGATAAGAAGTCAAAATTACTCTGAAAAACAGTCAAAATTATGAGGAAAAAGAGTCAAAAGTTTTATAGATAAAACTTTGAGATACTAAAGTCAAAATTACGATGGGAAAAGACGTTAAAATTACGAGGAAAAAAGGGAAAGAAATTTGAGTTGAAAGGCAAAATTTTGGGATAATTGAGTCAAAATCATACAAATAAGACATTTTGAGGTAAGAAGTCAAAGTTTTCAAACAAAAAGTTGAAATTACGAGATAAGTAGTCAAAAATATGAGACACTATGGTCAAAAGTATGATGGGGAAAAAAAAGTTGAAAATTGTGAGAAAAAATGTCAAACATTGACTTAAAAGGCCAAAAATTGAGATAATATAGTCAAATGTATAAAAAGAAGACAATATTTTGACACAAAAAGTCAAAATTTTCAGTCCAAAAAGTTGAAGCAGAGATAAGAAGTCAAAACTACGAAATAAAGTTAATATTATGACGGGGAAAAGAAGTCTAAATTATGTGAAATAAAGTCAAACATTTTGAGATACAGGGCCAAAATTTGGAGACAATAAAATCAAAATGATAAAAAATAAGATAATATTATGATAAAATAAAGTCAAAATTATCAGACAATACGGACAGAATTAGGATTGGAAAATTAATCAAAATTTTAAAGAGTAAATGGCCAAAATTTTTAAGATGATAAAGTCAAAATTATATGGAATAAGTCAAATTTTTTAGATGAAAAGTCAAAATGATGAGCGGAAGTCTAAATACTGAGATACAAAGTCAAAAGATTTTGAAATAAAAATCTGATATTTTGACCTTAAATTTCAAAAATTATAATTGAATATGGATTTTTTTAAAAAGAAATCTCAACAAAGCAAGTTTTTTATTTTCATTTCCATAACTTGTGGGAATAGGCTCCCACACATTAATTATGTTTACAGAAAATGTTCAGTAGAAGAGTCTTTTAAATAAATCCATGGGTTTTGAAACTACTTTGTTGTCTTTGAGGATCTTTGTTTTTGTTATTTTTTTGCAGAATCCTCTTTTTGGGGTTTTTAGAACATGGGTTGAGTTTTAGGGTTAAAGCTGCTTAAACATTGTTAGGTAGACCAGTGTGGCTGCGCTCTAACAGTCTGTCCAGGCTTGTAGCAACAAATCTCTGCAAATAGAAAGGTTTGTTTTGAGTCTGAGATGGAAAAAAAGGAGCGAGAAAGTGGCTCCTGCTCATAAAACAGAAACTGCCGTGAGCGAGCGACAACAACACGGGAGGAGGAGGAGAGTTTGTGCCTTTAATCAACGCAGAGATGTGAGTCATTGCATCTATAAAAACGCTCAAGTCTGAGGACAAAACTAAGTTTCTGACAGATGTGGGCCACTCTCACCCCACTCCCCCTTCCCCCCTCCCTCCTTCGCTGAAATGTCGCCCTTGGGACAAACTCCCACACTCTCAGGTAACACTCAGCACCTTTTGAAGGCAGAAAAATTGAAAACACAATATTCGGAGTTTTTATCAAGGTCACGGCAACTTTTCTCTCCTCTTTCACAAAAAAAAATCCATAAACAGTGCGACACACTCACACACACACACACACACACCTAAAGGAGAAACTCAGTCACACACATTCACACCTCTTTCCCTGAAGGTTTGTGAAGCCCTGTTTGAATTCACCTATCACCATGACAACTACTCTCTCTTTACCGGCGGTGCCCGTGGGAGGTTTTCGCCCAGCCTTTTCTAATTTCACACTGTGTGGATATCTCCATTCAGTAATTACAATCCCATCCATTCTCATTTTCCCTGTCCAGACAATGTGCCCTGGATACACACACACACAGAAAAACCTCCTGCCTCTGTACACACATAAACACACACTCACCTCACACGTACACACACTAACGTAGACCCCCCTGTGTTCCCAGCACATCCTGAAACAGTGTGTGTGTGTGTGTGAGAAAGAGAGAGAGAGAAATAGAGAGAGAGACAGATGTGAACTGTCACGACTCCAAATTCACCAACGCACACAATCGCACGCGAGCACATCGCTCTGAAAATCCAATTACAAGCCAACCTGCAGCCTGTAAAGTTGAGCTTATTGTTATAAAGTTCATAATTACAAAATAATATCAACACAGAGAGCGTGATTTATCTCACAAACGGCAGATATATTTTTATACACGTCTTCAAGGATACATTTATTCCCTCAGAATAACAACTGCAGCTACAAACCTGACTCCAGAGAAGTCGAGACAATCTGTAAAATGTTGATTAAACAAAGAATATGATGTTTTCTGACCCGTGTTGAATCTGAAAAATATTGCTCTTCTATTAAATGTACAAATTCTTAAATTTGATATCAGCAGCACAAACAAGTTTGGATATAAACAACTAATAATGAGAAATTTATTAAATAACCATGAAACTGATATCTTCTCTCTCCCATCGTGCTGATAATACTGAATATTCAATTAAATACTTAGTTTACATTAAAAATATAATAATGTGCACATCACAACATCATATTTTTTAGCTTTAATAAATCCTCGACTACAGTGTCGTAAATTTGTGCAATTGCATTTGTTTAAACATTATCTGAGCAAATGATGCACACACAGCTTCAACATTCACTCAGACTTATTAATTTATTTGTTTGCAAAATTATCCAGACAGTCATTTTGCATATGTTTTTATTTTGTGTGGTGATTAAGAACATTTCTACGTATTTATTAGTGAACGAGGCTCAATAAAACCACACGAATAACAACAGCGTGGCTCTGTAGTAGGAGGGTCCAGGTGGTCTAATGGCGCTTTTCCACTATACAATTCCAGCCCTACTCGACTCTACTCAGCTCAGGTGTGAGGGGTGGGCCTCAAACACTAAGGTCTGCTCATAGCTCTGCCCCTGACAGGCCTCTAAAGGGCTGGCCAATCAGAAGGAAGGGGGTTTGTGTGGCAGGTAGCTTTAAAGAGACAGCAGCCAAAACAACAGACAGAGGCTGAATAAAGGGTTTTCTAATGGCACTTTTCCTCCATACAATTCCAGCTCTACTCTACTCGGTGCTACACGGTTTGGTTATCTTTTCCTCTAGCCCGACTACAGACTCACGGTGGGCGTGCATCTTATAACACAGCTGCGCTAAAGAGCGTGCATGTCATCTATAACGCCACACAAACATAATTTTGTACTAACATATGTGCCACCGTGGTCTTTAAAGGAAAAAAAAAAGCTTTCAAAAGATTTCATTAAAGTAATACAGCGGCTCAATGTCGGGCGTCATGACAACGGAGGTAAACAACAGCCTCGGGAAACGAAGGAGCTGCTTCCTGACATCAACTCTTCCCTGGATCCAGTGAGATCACTTTAATTTTTGATTTTTGGGCCTGGTATACCAGAGATTTTTTGTTGATCAATCATTCTTCTTTGAACTGGTTTTCCTTTTTGGTTCCCTGTGGATTAATGGACTGATTGGTGCTTAAAGACTCTCGTGGCAGACAGATCGCTCCTGCACCGTCGAACTTTGATTTAATTTAAAAGACTCTTTAAAGCCAACTATCTTTGCTGTTAACTTCTTTTTGGTTTAAAAAGGACTTTTAACTTATTTAGGAATCATGAAGGAGCATTTTAGGGCTGTATTTTGTCTTCATTCAGTCTGGTTCTGTGCCGTCAGGTTTAAATATCATTAAAAACCTGTCGCTGACTTATTCCTTTGCCTCTTGTAAGTGATTTGTTTAGAGTCAGAAGCTGCAGAGACGACATTCTCTGACCAATGAGTGACCGGCAGTCCGTCCACGTCACCTTTTATTATCGGCTCAGCTCGCTTGGAACCAGAGCGGAAAACTGGCGTCTGCCGCGTTTTACTGTGCCTGTGGAAACGCAACACAAACCGAGTAGAGTAGGGCCAAGTTTATCACAAAATAATAAAACAGTTTCAACAGTTGAAATGTTCAATTTGAACTATTTTTAATGAAATCTAAAGTTGAAATGATTTGGCGACCTTCAGATTTTGAGCATTTGAATATATTAAAAAGTCACAACTTTTTAAAAGGTCAGGGATGAACTTAGAAACACACTCAAACCTACAACTTTAGAAAGTGAGTAAGGTGAAAAAAATCCAGATTTCTACACTTCTTCGTCCTCTAGAGTTTAAAAAGGAGATTCTCTTCCTGCCAGCTCATTTATTCAGCCCTAGATTCACTTTTTTCAGCTTCTTGCTGAGTTTCACTTTCATTCTCTTCTTGGTTCGGGTCATTTCCAGTCTCTTTACATCTGCTATGATTCCCTGACTGAGATGTAGGAGTGTGCGTCACTCAGCACTAATTAAAAATAATTCATCATTGGAAACTCTTTTTTTTTTTTTTTTGCACGCAGTGACAATGACAGCTTCTGGAAATGTCTCAGAGGTAAAAACGAAGTGCTAGACAATCTTCTCTGGTAAGAACTTTGAGTTTAGTTTATGTGAGGACACAAGTCAGGTCAGGTCAACTTTGATATTAATATCCATATTGAACCAGTTTTCACACTTTTATCACCAGATATTACACATATTCAGCACTTTGATGGTGTTTAAATGACAACATCACTCCACACATAAACGAGGTTGTTTAAAACTCCGTACATGAAAAGAAGGTAATGAGAAAAGTTTGTAAAATCTCATTTAAAGTTCATGTTTGCATCATTTGCAAACATCGGAGCACATGAGACCTCTATTTTGAGTTAGGATGGGATCAGAACATTGCATTGTCATTACTTTCCACCAGTGGGTCCTGCACGCCTTAATCCTCAATGCTGTTTCCTGTTATTAGAATTTAAACTCTTTATTCTGTCTTTAACATATGAAAGGATGAGTTAGCAGAGTTTTTTCTGTCTAGGACTCTTGCTATGATTCTTCTCGTGGTGGAGCTGCCTCGCTGAGTTCAAATATTTGAGTAATGACTCATCCTACAGCCACATTGATTAATCTTCTGAATCACACAACACGGACGGATGTGACCTCAGTTTATCAGCTTATTTTCCCAAGATCCCCTCTCTTCTTGTTTACAGCCTCGCTCGGCTGTTCTCAGGACTCCCAGGAGACTCGTGTTGCAACAAACCGCAGCGCTGCATGTAAACACTGGCCCGGCTTAGCTCCTGTTTACCCCACAACTCTTTTAGGTCATCGTCGTGTCCCCCCCCCACATCAGATTCTTGAGCTGATATCAACACTGATAACACGCAGGGCGATGGCTGTGCAATACTGTCAGGGATGAAGGAGGAGGATTCGGTGACATGAGGTCATTCTGGTACTTGAAGCTGAAGGAGTTGATCATAAAGTAAACTGATGTGGAGACGCAGCAGCAGCAGCAGCAGGCGGCTTTCAGCTAAACACAAAAATCAATAGTAAACAGGACAGCTGTAGACTGCAAAAGTTTGTGTGCGTGTGTCTGTGAGTGTTTTGTTTCTTGACCTCAGCTCCTTAAGTAAACATACAATATCAACAACTCTGGATCAGCACTTTCTCTTGTAAATAAAACAACTTTGAGCTCCACTTGTTTGTGTTGAACTGCTTCTCAAATTCATTGTACAAAACTAAGACAACCATCTCCCCCCATTATGAGAAGTGAAGCCAAAGTACTGCTCCTTTAAGAGCCTTAGAGTTGAGGTACCTGCACTCTTCTACTTCAGAGCCATATTGTTGTTATACATGCAGAGGGTGGTTTGTTATTTTCTTGCAGAAACATGTAAAATGCAATGTCTGAAAGGCAACATATGTTCCTCTTACACCTGTAGATATTGTCCAGCCTTAGTGAAGCCTTCACGGATGTGTACGCTACTAATTTTTCACTTGGGGTTTCCCACTTGAATGGATTTAGGAGAAAGGAGCTCACTGAGTTATTTTTTATGAAGATCACTGATCACTTAATCTTGCCACAAGGTAGACAGGTCAATTATCAGAACGCACAAAATACTGGGAGAAGATGTAGATGTAAACATTGAGCAACTGCACTGAGATGTGTGAAATTTAAACAAATCATGGTTGGTGTTTTGTGTTGATTTTCAGCACATTACACATGAGCTGCTGGATGAACTTAGGGCTGATTTGGAGCCAGTCTCAACGAGAAATCTTGAAAAAGTCCTCACAGAGCTGAATTTTCTTTCTTCTGGATCATTCCAGCACATCAGCACAGTCAGTGCCGACGTCTTCCATAGTACTTTTGACTGGTGTGCTGTCCCAAGTGTTGAATGCTATGCTACACAGGATGGACGAGAATATCCAATTCCCACTCAGGATGCAGAAAATGACTCAAAATACAGCATTTTAAATGTGATCAAACCAAAAAAGAAAAGAAAACATGAATGAAGTCAAGTAGTGTCATGTTTTGAAATGAACAAAACTGAACTTGAACAGCTACTAGAGAACACAAAATTGTAGATAATAAAGCTTAGAGCTGATTTGGAGCCTGTCTCAACGAGAAATCTTGAAAAAGTCCTCACAGAGCTGAATTTTCTTTCGTCTGGATCATTCCAGCACATCAGCACAGTTAGTGCCGGCGTCTTCCATAGTACTTTTGACTGGTGTGCTGTCCCAAGTGTTGAATGCTATGTTACACAGGATGGACAAGAATATCCAATTCCCACTCAGGATGCAGTAAATGACTCAAAATACATCATTCTAAACATGATTAAACCAAAAAAGAAAAGAAAACATGAATGAACTCAAGTAGTGTCATGTTTTAAAACGAAGAAAATTGAACTTTAACAGCCACTAGAGAACACAAAATTGTTGATATTAATTCAGAGTATAAATAATATTGCCTAGAGCTGATTTGGAGCCAGTCTGAAAGAATAATCTTGAAAAAGTCCTCACAGAGCTGAATTTTCTTTCGTCTGGATCATTCCAGCACATCAGCACAGTTAGTGCCGGCGTCTTTCGGAGCACTTTTCCTGGTGTGCTGTCCCAAGTGTTGAATTCTATGTTACGCAGGATGGACAAGTAAATCCAGTTCCCACTCAGGATGCAGTAAATGACTCAAAACACAGCATTTTAAATGTGATCAAACCAAAAAAGAAAAGAAAATATGAATGAACTCAAGTAGTGTCATGTTTTAAAACGAAGAAAATTGAACTTTAACAGCTACTAGAGAACACAAAATTGTTGATATTAATTAAAGGTATAAATAATATAGCTTAGAGCTGATTCGGAGCCAGTCTCAAAGAATAATCATGAAAAAGTCCTCACAGAGCTGAATTTTCTTTCTTCTGGATCATTACAGCACATCAACACAGTTAGTGCCGGCGTCTTTTGGAGCACTGTTCCTGGTGTGCTGTCCCAAGTGTTGAATGATATGCTACACAGGATGGACATATCCAATTCCCACTCAGGATGCAGTAAATAACTCATAACACAGCATTTTAAACGTTATTAAACAAAAGCAAAGCATAACAAACAAACAAAAAAAAAAACCATGAATGAACCCAAGTACTGTCATGTTTTGAAAACAAAATTGAACTTCAACAGCCACTAGAGAACACAAAATTGTAGATAATAATTAAAGGTATATATAATAGTGCTGTTCACTGTCTCTATTCATCATGTCCTCCACCAATTCCTCCAACCCCATAGCTTCAAACTCCATTTTTCATTTACAGCCACTCTGCTCCCCCAAACCCTCTTAGTGGATCAGGCCCTTGATGTGTTGTTTTGACACCATTTTCTATTGCTTTTTCAGGTTTTTATGATTATAAACCATGAAAAAACTTTCTTTCCCAACAGTTCAGAGAGTGTAAAACATCACGTCTTGTTAATGTAAAGCTTCTTGGACGGGTTCAGCGAGAGGGTAACGTTCACATGTGTGGAGGGTGAACACGCGGCGAATTAGAGCCGAAGGCAGAAGACGTATTTGTACATGTTTATTATTGGAATCGGTGGTTTGAATTCTGCTGTCTGGACTCGAATCCAAAGCAAACTGGTTTGAGAAATATTTGTATTCAATGTTGACACATTTCTTTCGTTTAATCCTCCTTGAAAGTGTGGAAGAAGACGTCCTTTTGAAACCCTCTGGATTGTTTGCTGGTTTTTCATCCTCTTAATCCAACACTTACAGATCCAAACAGCAGGACATGGTCATTATTGATGAGATTTTAATTGTTGGAAACCAGTTCAATGTAGAATACCAGCTCTTACTTGTCGAGGAGTATTTTTCCTCAAACCCAGGAGAAGAAAATCCACAGATAATGCTCTTATTAAATCAGTCAGACAAACTCAAGCTGTTAAAGATCACGGCTGTTTTTCTCCAGAGCTGTGCAGCTGATGATCTTCTTACCTGACAGGAATATATTTCTCTATGTGTGGTTTACATGTCAGACGTGCGTGCGCATATGAAAACACTCAGCATTACCGCTGCATATGTGCACACACCCACAGATGATCACGCACTTCAACACACACACACACACACTCACCGCATTTCAAAATCCAATTAAGCCGAGGCTGTGGGATCTCAGCTCTACACGCCAAATGGCTTTGAGTGTCTGCGCGTCATCCACGCCGCGAGACAGCTGACAACAAGATTACGGCCATGAGCGCTGCATTTGAGGTTCGGCCCGATGATAGCGTATTATTAGCACGGCGGAAGAGAGCAAATTTGTCCTCCGCCATGTGACGGCTTGTGTCATTTGATCCCAGAAAGGAACATTGTTGAAAGGTTTTTTTTTATACCCTGTTGATGTGTGAGTGATTGCTGTGTTTGTATAACTGCATGAATGGAAATATCTTTACATGTGAATGTGGGCACCAAGGTTTCCATGTTACTGCAGGTTTAATCGCACGTACACAGATACTTACATGGCTTTTAGACCTCAGAATAGATTCACCATAAGCTCTGTTGTAATGTTATAACCTCGTACGATCCTGAGTAGTGGACTTCACATTTCTGTGTCTCAGATCCATGATACAACATTTATTAAAAGTTTGACCTCTGTCACAGTTTGTTTCTAAGTTTGCTCAGATACAGATCACAACAACGTGGACGTCCTACCTGTTTGGGGTTATTACGTCACATCCTGACACCCGTACCCTGAATATTCACTCTCCTTTCCACCAGAGGAATCCAGAGTTCAAACATATCAAAAGTGTTGTTTCATCAAATTATTCCAAGTGGTGAAATTTCTCCTGTAAAGTCCGTTGTTTGTTCTCATCAATAACAGCAGCTTCACAGTCTTAGGGCATTTCCTCCTCAATGTCAATCTGGCAAAGCTGAGTATGTCTGTTTCTTTAAGCTTCAAGCTGCAAGACGAAAGTGGCCGCATCACTTTTTGTTGAGTTTTCATCCCAGGACAGCTTGTGATAGACAACGAGCTCTCCCTGCTTGACTGGACGATAGGCTTTTCTAAAAGCTCCATTAGAGAGGTGGTTGTTCATTCGCGAGACCTATTTATTGCTGCTGTCTTTATTCACATTCATGTGCGCAACAGAAGAGGAACAATCATGGCGCTTTTCCACTATACTATTCCAGCCCCACTCTACACGGTTTGGTTACCTTTTCCTCTAGCCCGACTACAGACTCACGGTGGGCGTGGATCTTATAACACAGCTGCGCTAAAGTGCTGCGCAGAAGTGCGAGCATGTTCATCTATAACGCGACACACAAACATAATTTTGTACTAACACATGTGCCACCGTGGTCTTTAAAGGAAAAAACAAAGCTTTAAAAAGATTTCATTAAAGTAATACAGCAGCTCAATGTCAGGCGTCATGACAACGGAGGTAAACAACAGCCTGGTGCTGCTGCACGCGGAGGGAAACGAAGGAGCTGCTTCCTGACATCAACTCTTCCCTGGATCCAGTGAGATCACTTTAATTTTTGATTTTTGGGCCTGGTATAGCAGAGATTTTTTGTTGATCAATCATTCTTCTTTGAACTGGTTTTTCCTTTTTGGTTCCCTGTGGATTAATGGACTGATTGGTGCTTAAAGACTCTCGTGGCAGACAGATCGCTCCTGCACCAATGAACTTTGATTTAGACGAAAATACTCTTAAACCGAACTATCTTTGCTGTTAACTTCTTTTTGGTTTAAAAAGGACTTTTAACTTCTTTAGGAATCATGAAGGAGCATTTTAGGGCTGTATTTTGTCTTCATTCAGTCTGGTTCTGTGCCGTCAGGTTTTAAATGTCATTAAAAACCCGTCGCTGACTTATTCCTTTGCCTCTTGTAAGTGATTTGTTCAGAGTCAGAAGCTGCAGAGACGACATTCTCTGACCAATGAGTGACCGGCAGTCCGTCCACGTCACCTTTTAGTATCGGCTTAGCTCGCTTGGAACCAGGGTAGAGTAGGTACTAAAAACTGGCGTCTGCCGCGTCGTACCGCGCTAATGGAAATGCAACACAAACTGAGTAGAGTCGAGTAGAGAAGGGCCAAGACGAGTCAGTGGAAAAGGGCCATCAGTGACTATAACTTCATGATTTCTGGTGAACTTTTTCAGGAAGAAACAAAGTTGACTAAAAACAGGACACTGAGCACTGATGAAGCTGCTTTTGTTTGTGCAGAGTCTTTGGACGAGGGTGTGGACAGCAACTCCTATGAGGTTTTACCTAAAAAGCTCAAATTTCACCCAGATGTAGATGACATGGTGTAGAAGTGATGTGGTGGATGTTTTATGTCTGGTGTGGAGTTTTTGAAATGAATGACTTTCAAAAATAGTCACAAAAAATTAAAGAGGAGGGGGGAAAAAATTCTGAAAAGCCAGAATTCTGCTATCAAATTCAGAATTCCGAGATTAAAGTCAGAATAGTAAAATGTTGACTTTTTGCCTCAGAGTGACGGTTAAAAAAATCATAATAATTCTTCTGCTCTACCTTTGGAATATAGTGGAATAGGAGTTTTATTATGTATCCTCAGCCCAGAAATCTGCAGTAACTGTGTGAATCAAAATTCACCTTTGTGCAGTTAAAATCCAAGACCTGTCACAAGTGAATTTTGACATTTAGAGCCTGATTTCGGACTTTTGTAGGATCAGCAGGAGCTCTGATTACTTTAAGGTTTCCACTGATGGTTCTCAGTAACTGTCTCTCTCAGGTTTCATCAGGTGAATGTGCTCAACACTAACTGACTTACTGCACTTTCCCTGAGTTTAGGAGCTCACTGCTTTAAGTGAAAGCTGCACATCTCTCACATCTTTGAAAGAAAAAGTCTAAAAAAAAAACCTTCTGTCTGCTGCTGGAGTCAGGTCTGGGTTGGAGCTGTCAGCGATGTCCTGCTGCCTCTCTTAGTTAACTGTTTCAGACGCCGACTGACTGCGGCATTAAGATGAACCGTATCCGCGAGTGTGTGTGAAGGAGAAATGAAAATTTGAACAATGAAAGCATAAAAGTAGCAGAGGAGGGATTTTTCTGCCCTTAAAACTCCACTGTATGTGCCTTTGAGTGCGTGGAGCTTCCACATTTCCCTCGTGGTGAAGCTTTGTAGTTTTTTTTTTTTTTTATTATTCCTCCATCGTGCGCTCCTATTGCCAATTAGCTGACAGTTGTTTTATTATTCTTTTTCAAACCCTCACTCCTAAAAAGTGAAAGAGAGAGGGAAAAACTCAACTTATTATAACAGCAGAGCATCGCCCCTGCACCTAAACCTCAGGAGGTTCACTCCGAATAGCTGCATGATCAAAAGGCATGAAAATGACATGTTATTTACTCGGCTTTGGTGTGGAGGTTTGAAGGGGGAGGTTCGGCCAAATATTTGGAGCGTTGAGAGTTGAAAACATGTCAGAGTGTGGCAGGGTTTCATGAACAATTAATTTGTCCTCCATACATGTTTGTCAGTCAAGCATGCTTGTTATGTTCAGAGCAAATGAGTGTTAACAATCTGCCCGGGAAAACAAGAGTCGCAGCCTTTGACCTCTGAGAAACTGAACCGCTGAAGTGAAAGACGTTAGTTTGTTGTTTTTCAGCAGAAAAAAAAATGTAAAATTAACAAAAGGAGTGCATCAATAAAGGAACAAAAGGAAGCTTTGTGTTTGGCTGCTGCAGCTCATTACAGAAGATCCTGTGAAATACTGTTCGGCTCTCAGAGAATGAAAAACAACAGCTGCAAAGAGATGGAAATCAACAATGTACAGATGCACAAACATTTAAATTAGGCGATGTCATACATGTGGGAATCAGGTTCATGAACAGTATTTATTCCCTCGTGCTGTCCTGAAGCTCAGGAGAACCAGATGGACCAGTTTTAGGAGTTAGACTTCAACAATCTATCACTATATTTAGCTTATAACTGATGATGAAGTTGGGATGTTATCTGTAAAAAAAATAAAAACAAAATCTAATGATTTGCTAATCAAATATTTAATATACATCCAGTTATTTCACTTCATAATTACTGTTCAAACCGATGAACTTCTTTTTTTTTCGCAAATATTCCTAAAAAGCTGGGACAGGTTCATGTTCCCCACTGTGTTTTATCACTTTTCCTTCAACAGCACTCAATAAGTGTTTGTGAACTGAGGACACTAATTGTTGAAGCTTTGGAGCTGGAATTCTTTCACATTCTTGTCGATGAACAACTTCAGTTGATCAACACTATGAGGTCTAGAGACAGGTCTGGACTGCAGGCAGGTCAGTCTAGTAGCTGCACTCTTCTACTACGGAGCCACGCTGTTGTAACAGGAGCAGAATGTGTCTTGGTTTCATTGTCTTGCTGAAATAATCAGGGACGTCCCTGAAAAAGACAAAGTGTCTTGGATGGCAGCAGATGTTTCTCCAAAACCTGTTTGTACCTTTCAGCATTAATGCTGCCTTCACAGATACTGGGACAGTTACCCATGATGCCATGGGCACTAACACACCCCCATACCATCACAGATGCTGCTTTTGAACTTTGTGCTGAGAACAATCCTGATTGTCCTTTTCCTCTTTGGCCCTGAGGACACCACGTCCATGATTTCCAAAAAGAGTTAAATGTGGACTCGTCAGACCACAGCAGACTTTTCCACTTTGCCTCAGTCCATCTCAGATGAGCTCGGGCCCAGAGAAGCCGGCGGCGGCGGCGTTTTTGTGTGTTGTTGATGTCTGACTTTGTCTTTGCATGGTAGAGTTTGAACTGTCACTTGTAGATGTAGTGATGAACTGTGTTAACTGACAATGGTTTTCTGAAGTGTTCCTGAGCCCACGTGCTAATATCCTTTACACAATGATGTGGCTTTTTAATGCAGCGCCGCCTGAGGGGTCAAAGGTCACGGCCATTCAATGTTGGTTTTGGGCCTTGCTGCTTACGAGCAGAGATTTCTCCAGATTCTCTGAATCTTTTGATGATATTATGGACTGTAGATGATGAAATCCATCAATTCCTGCAGTTGGACAAAGTTGAGAAACATTGTTCTTAAACTGTTGGACTATTTGCTCACGCAGTTGTTGACAAAGTGGTGAACCTGGCTCCATCTTAGTTGTAATTAAAATTTGGCTTTTAAATGCTCGATCATTGGCATATTATCATCAAACATGAACATTTAACAAAAACTCAACATTGATTGTGAGATAATTGACGTCTTGAGTCAAATTCTTGCACTGTTTAACCCATCAGTCATAATGGGATTCACTCTGAGCGTCTAAATAAGAATGGCTTTGTTATACTTGGCAAATCTTTGAGAGCTTCAAAATAAAGAATAAGGTAAAAGAAAGAAGCTTGAAAGGTAACATATGTCCAAAGTCAGCACATGAGTCAGAAACAAACAGGTTTTGAGACTTAATGCATGAAAAGTCCTGTATCTGGATGTTTGACATCAAGTGTAAATAAACACGTGAAAGGATTCGTCTGCTTCCAAATAAGGGAAAGAATTACACATCTATGTACAGATTGGGAAAATTCAGTGACAGGATGTTGAGATTATCAGAAATGTATCGTGTCATTCAGTTTGAAAGAGTTCATGGAGAAGTCAGCATGTGCAGGAGCAGGGTTTTAAACATGAGGTGGATCTAAAAATCAAACAAACCAAACTTTGAAACTTGGATGTAGATACAGTCCCTGAGTAACTTGCATGAAATCATCTAAATTGAAAGACCGTGCGTTTTCACTTTCCCGTTTCCCACGTGCATGTGCTCGCTCTTGCATGCATGCGAGTTCATAAACCCTAAAATGAAAGGTATGAGATAGCTGGGTGGAAGCCTGCCAGTGTGTGAGATAGAAGTGGACGCTCCACTGCCTCTCGGAGAGACAAGGGAGCCGGCGTCTCGTCTGTATTCACCCAGACAGCCACACGCGGCCTCTCCGGAATTCACCGTCCCCCTGTTGACTCCAAACAGAGCGGCGCGACGCTGCTGCCGAAGCAGGAGAGCGACGTCAGTGACAGGTTCTCACACCACGATCATCATTCAGAAAGAGCAACTGTCTGAAAGAAGAAGTATAGTCGAAGAAATCCTAAACTGTGAGACACTTACACCACTAACACGTAAATCTGCGTAAAACCCAAAGTTATAATGTCTCACACAAAGTTGTTTTGCCTGCACTTGTAATAATTAATTAAATAAATGTGAAATAAATGTTTAAGAACAAGCAGATGTACAGAGAGAAGAAATTCTTACACACCTCATTAAATGTCCCAGAAAGACTTTCTTCACAGCAGCAGAGAAACAGCGAGAAACTTTCAATATGTGATCTTTACAGTGAAGAGAAAAGAGGCCAATATGCAAATGTTTCCATAAAATCAGGCGTGACTTTGAGAAATAAAGCAGAGACGACTTAAATTGCCTCTGGATGATTGCTGCAGCTACAACAACGTGGACTGAAGTCAGACATTTACTGAAAACAACAGTTAAAGAGAAATAGTCACTTCACCAGCCTCGAAATGACAAAATCTGCACAAAAATATAGTTTCAACTTCATTTTCTGTCGTGTGTTCACACTGTCATGAGCAAATATCCTCTTTGCAGGAAAACATGAAACTCTGTTTGCAAAACTGCACTCTCTGACAGAAATGCTGAAGTGGAGATGCTGAAAATATATAGTAGTACCCCTCTTTTAAGATTGCTTTTTATCCATATTAAGCCAAATTTTGACATAAAAGCTGGAAATTTTGAGATGAAAAAAATATGACTTCTGAGATAGAAACCCAAAATTTTGAGATGTGCAATAAAATCAGAGTTCTGGGGGACAGATGGCCGAGTGGATATGGCTGCGCACCATCAGGTCTGCCTTCAAGCGGGTGGCCCGGGTTTCGATTCCCGCCTGTGGCCTGTTTCCCACTCTCTCCCCCTTTCCTCCTCTATCCAATTAAAGCCAGAAAAGCCCAAAAAATATCTTTAAAAAAATCAGAGTTCTGAGATAAAAGGTCAATATAATGAGCCAAAAAGTAAAAGTCATGAGATTAGGAGGCACATTTTGAGATAAAAGTCGAAAATATGATACGTAAGTGAAAACTTAAAATTATTAAACAGACAGCTGAATTATGGGGGGGGAATTTCAAGCTTAAGAGTCAAATTATTTAAAAAAAATCCAAATTTTACAACAAATAGTCAAAACATAAGAGAAAATTCAAATTGTGTAATATAATATCAAAGTAATGAGACATTGAAGTCCAAATTATGAGATAAAAAAAATTCAAATTGTGTAATATAACATCAAAGTAATGAGATATTGAAGTCCAAATTATGAGATAAAAAAAAATTCAAATTGTGTAATGTAGTATCAAAGTAATGAGATATTTAAGTCCAAATTCTAAGATAAAAAGTCAAAACCATGAAAAAAAAAAGTTTAAAATTATCCAATTATCTCAGAATGTTCACTCTATATGTTCAAAAAGAAAAAGGGATAAATCTCCACAAAGCTATTTTTACCTTATGAATGGTGAAAATGGAATTCTGTACTTTTTTTTCTTTCGCATTAACATTTTAAAAAATGTTCACGTCAAACAGAAAGAGAGTGTTTCAAATAACTGTAATGGTTATGAAAGTCTTATGTCATCTTTTTGAATCTGTGTGAACTTTTGCAGGATCTCCAAGAGGCCAGGTAGGGGGGTCCTTGTCTCCTTCCACTAAATTTCCTGTTTGGACTTTGACAGAGAGCATCATGGGACATTGAAAGGTGGAAGAAAGTTTGATTCTCTGAGGAAAAAATTGAACCTTGATGGTCCTGATGGCGTCCAACGTTACTGTCATGACAAGGAGAGATCAACAAGAATGGTGGAGCTCCTCATTACTGAGTCCTTTTTTCAAATCTTTGTTTCTATTTTGAAACTTTTTCAGGTTTGTTTGAGTTGTGGTCTGAAACTTTTTAAATTAAATTGTTGTTTTTCATAAACTGCTTACATAGTTTTTTTTGTCTCACTCCCATTTCTTCTTTTGCATTTTGAAACTCTACTTAAACCTGTCTTCCAACAGCGAAAATTACAAAGTAGTGGAATTTTCAACTTGTGTATAGGAATAATTATGTAGGTGAGCCTTGCTGCCTGGAAATGGTCACTGTCACCGTACGAAACCCTGATATTTTGACATCTTATCACCTTGGTGGAATATAAACAAATAATATTTCCTCATCTTACAAAGTGAGAGGAGGCAGAGGGTTACTAAAGTGAAGTTTTGTCGCTGCATAAGAATCAAACTGCAGAGAAAACAGTGAAAGACTGGAGGAGTCTGAGACGGGGACAGAAATAGATAGAGGGATAAGGGGAAAGAGACGGCGACAGACTTTTCCCGACTTTCCCGGAAGCCATCTGTCTTTGTTTGAGGAGTATGACTGCTGTCAGGTTGCTGTGATAGAGACGTAAACAAACAGGAGGATCACAGCTCCTTATCTCCGCTCATTTCTCCCCCCTAACAAGACAAACACCAGCAATCCTGTCATGTTTACTGTGCGCGCATGTGTTCGCGATGGGGCTCCCTTTGTGTTTTCGCTGGTGTTACTGTGTAGTTTGGTAAAGTTTGACCACAAAGATGTGCTTATTTTAAGAAGCGGGATGCAGATTTAGGGAAACAGGAGTGTGGTGAGTTCAGGCACTGAAGAGTCTGAAGTCAGAGTGAGGTGAGCGACAGGAAATCATCATTTATTCCAAAGAAGCTCAAACTAGATCTCATGGGGTTCAATTAGGAGACCATGAGATGTTTCCTCTTTTTAAATCATAATAATGACAACAGAAACTTCCAAAATGACCCTGATCAAAAGATTCCATCCCCCAGTTCTTAATAGCATATATTTCTCCCTTTAACATCAATGACAGCTTGAAGTCTTTTGTGCTCGTTGTGGATGAGGGTCTTTATTTTCTCAGATGGTAAAACTGACCATTCTTCTTGGCAAAAAGCCTCCAGCTCCTGTAAATTCTTGCTCTGTCTTGCATGAACTGCAGGTTTGAGATCTCCTGAGACTGAGATGGTCACTCCAGAACCTTCACTTTATTCTGCTGTAGCCAATGGCAGGTCCACTTGTCCTTGTGTTTTGGATCATTGTCATGTGTGAACGTCCAAGTTTGTCTCATGTGCAGCTTCTGGGCTGATGAGTGTAAATTTTCCTCCAGTATTTTCTGATAACATGCTGCATTCATCCTTCATTCATCAGTTTGGACCAAGTTTCCTGAGCCTTTGTAGCTCACACATCCCCAAAACATCAGTGATCCACCTCTGTGTTTCACAGTAGGAATGGTGGACCTTTCATCATAGGCCTTGTTGACTCCTCTCCAAATGGAACAATGTTTATGGTTGTGGACAAAAAGTTCACTTTTGGTCTCATCACTCCAAATGACTTTGTTCCAGAAGTTTTGAGGCTTGTCTCTGTGCTGTTTGGTGTATTGTAAGCAGGAAACTTTGTGGCATTTGTGTAGAAATGTCTTTCTTCAGCCCATTTTTCCTCAAGTGCCTCCTTATTGTGCATCTTGAAACAGCCAGACCACATTCTTTCAGAGAGTTCTGTATTTCAGCTGAAATTATTTGTGGGTTTTTCTTTGCATCCAGAACAATTTTCCTGGCAGTTGTAGCTGAAATGTTTGTTGGTCTACCTGACCATGGTTTGGTTTCAACAGAATCCCTCATTTTCCACTTCTTCATTAGAGTTTGAACTCTGCTTATTGGCATCCTCAATTCCTTGGATATCTTTTTATATCCCTTTCCTGTTTTATACAGTTTGATTGCCTTTTCCCCATTAATCAGAATCCAGAAATGTCAGTGCAGCACTGGATGAAAGATGCAAGTGTCTGTCAGGAGCTCAGAAACTCACTGACCTTTTATGCACACACACTGAAAACAAGTAAATAGATCACAGGTGAGGATGGTTACCTTTAGGAGACATTCAAACACATTTGTGGCAACTTGTGTTCATGTTATCAAACAAAATCAACTTTTATCAGGGTCATTTTGGAAGTTTCTGTTGTCATTATGATTTAAAAAAAGTAAATCCAGTTGTTTATAAATATCTTCACCAAACCATTAACCATGAGTGAAAGAAAAGTTTTTGTGTAACTGTTTTTGTGAGGGGCCAAATGAAAGTGTTGGCGTGGAACATCTTGTTACATCACGTTTACCTGTTAACATCACTGTCTGGACCTCTCTCCCTCTCTCCGCACCCCAGAAGTTTTACTTTTAATCGTTTTGCAATCAGGGCCTGACAAGTCTACTTTTAGGATCTGCCATCAAACATGATGAGAAGTAAGTCGCTGCACTTTGGTCTCCTGGCGTCGTGCTGACGATCCAATATCCCTGTCCTTTAGTTTTTAGTCGGTTTCGCTGCCAGATTTCTCCCCCGCCAGTTAAGTCTCCCTTCACTAATGACACAGCACATTCTCCCAGATGTTTCGCACATGTAGCATCATCTTCAACCTTTCATGCTACAAAGAAACAGGTGTGCAGCAGCTGTTTGTCATCTCCACGTTAGATGTTTTTGAAGTCGCAAAGACCAGAAACAAGAGGCCTGGATATCAGACGCCGCATTAGACCAACAAACTGCGCATCAGGATTTATAACAGGGAGCATGTATGGATTGTGTTTGTTTGTGAAAAAGTCAGATATAATGAGACCTCACTCAGCCTCAGGTCTGCTCACTCACTCTAAGAGCAACAAGAGAGAAACCAACATCTGCAATTCAAATGAGCATTTTACTGATTAGTGAACAGAGAGCCAAGAGGTCTGAATACAGTCAAGTAATGACTGAGACGCAATTTCCATTCAATCAATGTTTATATTTATAATGAGCGATATGGAAGTCTGCCGCAAAGCAGAGGACAGATGGAACTTTGCAAACACTCACACGCATGCAAACACACACACACACACACCGTTTTGCTCTGAATGTGGGATAATTGGCAAGATATGGGGGAAAAATGTATTTTGCTGCTGAGCCTAATTAGGGAGAGAACATTTCCGACGCTGCCAAACAACAGCAGACAGACCAAAGGTGCCCTATAAAGCATCCCTGGCTTCATTATAATGTGACAACGCCGAGTTCATCTGTTGCCGCGGAAGCAAAAAAAGAAAAAAAGAAAAAAAAAAAACGAGCAAGTGTGACAACGGTGACAGGCGAAGATCAAGAACGCTAATGTGGAAGAAGTTCTTTACCAGATGAAAACTCGTAAACACGAAGAGGCAATATGGCAGGAAAGTGGCTGCAGAGGGAACAAGCGGAGAGATCAATACGCTGGCGCTCGCTTCGATCCGTCGGAGGCGGAGTGGAGGAGTTTTGATGAAGCACCCGGGGTCAAAGGTCGTTGTTTGCATTGATCTCTAACAGCTGAAGATCATCAGAGAGCCTCTGCTGTTGGAATCAATGCTACATATTCCAAATAACGATATATGGAGGACATTTTTCTTATCTGGGAAACCTCCTACTTTACACTGAATGACTCGGTGTGACGGGGGCACGTAGCCTCACAGGAAAGAGTAACGTGTGTGTGTGTGTGTGGACGAAGAGGTGAGCTTTTTAAATTACACACTTAAAGAGGAAATGCTGGAAACTTGAAGGAAAACAAAGTTATATAAAACTCAGCGGGAGGATGCAGGAAAGTGCGTTGGAGAGCAGAAGTGAGCTGTGTGAGACGAGCTCCGAGTCTGACGACACGCTGTTCATTAAGATCATCCCATCTGTCTCAGCTGACACCACACACAACTCTGAGGAGCTGCTGGGATTTTTTATCATATTTTTCATGAAATAATAACAGCCAACAACTCATCAAAGATTGAAACAGTTATTCTATTTATCAGAAAATAAGTTGTAGAGCTGCTTAATCATTCAGGCATCAAAAAGTCAAAGGTAAAAAAAAGGTAGGATAATTAAAGACACTGAAAACGTAAAACAGTGTCAGGTCCTGGATGAGAGTTTTGGATGAATACCAAATACCATCATGGCCGACATAGGATGAATTATATTCCAGTTTACATTAAACTTAGCAAAACTCCTTTTGGTCTCGTGTGGTGTTGTGCTCAAGATCCCACTGTCCAAGACTAAGATAAGACCAAGACAAGACCATCAAAATCAATTTTCAAATCCATGACAGGGCTGAACAATTAAAGAGCAATCTCTCTTTAATTTAGTTTTATTTCAATGCATTTGACAGACAAAAACAAGCAGTCTACAGATCCTTCAAAGCACAGCATGCAAACTTCTGAAATCTTAAGTCCTTGTACTGATTTAAAAGCCACTGATTGGTCCAATAAACTTTCAAATATGAGAAAATCAGGTGTTTAGCTATCATGTGAATGAGGCCTAAAGTAAGTGCTCAGAGTTTTTTTTTTCTGACTTTAAATAAGATGAATTGATATTTCTGAGGCAGAACAATCAGTGAGTTAATGCTCAATGTTTCAAATCACAACATTAATTCATAAGGAACAGTTCAACTGAAAATTTATTATGAAAATGAAGAACAGTGCTGGTCTGGACCATAGACTGTATATAGAATGGACAGTGTGGCTCCGCCTGTCACCGTTCTACGACTTTGAAGCCAAAAAACCCCGTTTCTCTAGCCGCCATTGTGCAGCCAGAGTCTGCGCAGTAGAGAATTTCCGGTGGAGCCAAGTAAAAAAGAGAAATAAAAATATTTATTTCTTCTTCTTCAGAAGGTTTAGTCTTCTTTTGGCTCTTTCCCGAAGTTTCTTATATCTCCGATAAAAACTACTCACGAACGGCAGCTGTCAACTATTGTAAAACAAAACTTATATCGCGGTTTTTAACGTCCAATAACTAATGAGAAACTAACTTCTCAGAAAAAAAAATCACCTGAACACCATGCAACCAAATGACATCATCATACCACCTTAGTGTAAGGATGAGAGAAACATTTCTACCAGGTATCGTGATTTTTCAAAGTTTTCCCGGCTCATATCTGGAATACATGGGGAGGCGGGGCTTATGACCTATACTGCAGCCAGACACCAGGGGGTGGGGGGTGGGGATCTGCTGGAGGCTTCGGTTTGAGCCGAATAATGCTGAATACACACAGGAATTTAACCTTAAATCTCATTGAAACAGCTTTGGAGCAGCTTATCATTCATTTTTTTTGGAAAAGTTACTATCTCCCTTAAAACTCTGGCAACCACTTGGATCAAATTTCTAAGAAATGTGAAGAAAAAAGAGGAGGTGAGAAAGTTTAGGGAGCTGTCGATGCTTTCTAATGAATTCAGAGCTAAGTTTCATGGAATATTTCTATCTGCATTTCCTAAATAAAGTAAAAACAGGCCACATGTAACTGATAATAGTCGATTACTGTGTGTACTGGCACAGATCTGGATTCAGATGATTTGGTTTTAGTTTATTAAAACAGTAGAATATTGATGTCTGCTCAGCCTTGGCGGAGGCGATGTGGTGCCAAGGCTTCGAACACTTTTTTTTCCTGAATCTGTTTACACGAGACTGTCAAATATTTGATTCCTCAACATCCAACGTTTACAGTATTTAACAGGATGAGTCCCATCGAGAGCGGGCTTGCGAGGCCTGTCCTTGAAATCAGCGGCAGATGCAGTGACAGACACGAGGAGCGTCGACACATTTCATAATGAGGGGAGACAATTAAAGAAAAGGGAGCTGGAGAGGAGAGAGAGAAAAAGACTGAGTGTTGAGAAATGAGAACAGAATAACATGCATTATTCACTTTTCCACGAGCCTGCACAGAACAAACATGCAGCGCTGGTTTCAGGTGCAGGCGGCTCCTGATTGAGTGTTTTTTATAGCAGCGTATTGTATAAGAGTGAGCAATGATAAAAGTGCATTAGTGAGACGGATCTGTCCTGGAAATGAAGATTAATTAGGCAAAGAAATGCTTCTGGAGACCAGCACGCTCTTGATGGAGTAGCTTTTGGCGTTTTTCTCCTCTGCCTGCTTAAAATTCAACGTCAAACAGCGCAGCTTTGGCCTATAATTACAACATCAGTCATTATTGATCATTGTCACTTTAATAAACAGCTCTCAACATTTTGAAGAATTCTCCCAAGATAAAACGCCAGGCAACAAAGCTCGTCTGTGCATTTATCTCGAGGACACTCGGTGAGCGGAGCCGACTCGGAAAAACAAGGAATTGTGGGCTTCACAGAGCGTCTGAATCAACATCCAAATGTTGCTTTTAGAGACAGAGAAAGTCGCCTTGGCCTCAAGGATACGCTGCTTTTGTTTGCATTGTTTTGTCGATACGCGTGCGTGCAATAGCTGTGGGGGAAATGTCAGTGTCATTCCATTATGTATCAAGGCAAAACACAGAAGGATATGAATTCCAGTCTGAAAACAGTGTGTTTGAGCGCACACACACACACTCACACACACTTAGAGTCAGTGCCTGCACCTGTTTGGAAGCACTCAGACGGTATATGATTCACAACAGAGGATTTCCTGTGCTTCTGTTTTTGGAACAATTGTCAGTCGTCACTGCAGAAACACAAAAACACCAGTTTCTAAAATTGTGTTTAATGGGCTGAATCTATAAAGTTCTCTTGTCCTGATGCTTGTGTCAAAACCTTTCTCTACTGGTCCTGTCAACATTTAAAGCCTTTTTTTTTCCATAGTTATCTTCATGTGTGTCTGAATTTGTCTAGATTCAATCATTTTCCAGTGCATTACGGTAATATAGATAGATTGATAGATGAGAAATTCCCAGTATCCAGTAGAAGGTTACAAGACATAGCATGCAACATTATTACAAAATAACAAATTACCTGCAGCCAAAACCAAAATAGACTATAACAGGAAGAATCTGTGACTAGCGCATGGATAAATTATATAATTTTGCGTCAAATTAAATACAAACCTATAAATGAAAAGAGACAGAGAAAAATCTGTTCTGAAGTTGTGGAAGACAGATATTGCAAACTTTCCAAAAAGCAGAAATCTCCAGGTTGTTTTCTGTGTGGCCGAGCTGGGATTTCCATCGTCTCCACCTACAGGTCTGGCATTCGCACTATAGTGTTTCTGTGTCAAAGCAGATTTTTTTTTTTTTTCCACGTTTTTTGCATTTTTGGTTGAAATGTTGTGAAATTTGTCATTTTAATAGGGCCTCAAATACAAAGCTACAAATAAAACCAAATTGGGAGCCAAAAGAACCAGATCTCTGAAGATAGTTGAAATTCCCATCGCTCGTGCTGCTCATTTTTGACCTTTCCTTGAAGCTACCGTTTGATTCTCGCTTTGTTTGACCGTGTTATCAGTAGAAATGAGTATCAAGAACCAGTTCCTGTTGGAAATCAATGGGAAGGGCGCAGATGGCTTAGTGGATATGGCTGCGCACCATGAGGCTTGCCCTCGAGCGGGTGGCCCAGGTACGATTCCCGCCTGCGGCCTGTTTCCCGCATGTAATTCCCCACTCTCTCCCCCTTTCCTGCTCTATCCACTGTCCTCCTCTATCCAATTAAAGGCAGAAAAGCCCAAAAAATATCTTTAAAAAAAGAAAAAAAAAAAAGAAATCAATGATGAAATGGTTCAATCCATATTGTTTCATTCAATTCGATATCGTTAGCCTTCATTCCTAACAATTCCCTTATTGATTCTTTACATTAGAGTGGCCGGACCTCGCTAGGATAGCTTAGCAGCTAGATAGTTTCCCAAGAAAACTCTGATTCAAGATTTTCTGTCTGGAAATTTACTCAAGAAGCTGTAAATCGGAACACTCAAGAAAACATACATTACTGTCTCATAAGAGATTCATATTCAATACATTCAATCCGTCATTATTGTCAGCCCATCATTCTGTCACGTGGAACATAAAGGTCACATCTCAACTTTCTAGCCATTATTTATTTTTCAGTATTTATGTTCATATAAATATATTTTTGGAGGGTTAGCCATTCACACGTTCTTTGTTTTTCCTTTATTTCCAATCTTTACCTTTACTTTAAAACTAATACTAATACTAGTCTCCCCATTTTCCGAGTGATTCCTCAATAACCGTAACTCTATCAATTTGGGCCAGCAGGAAAATTCAAACCACTTCTGAAAGTAGAAAACCAAAGCATAACAGTGACACCCAGTGTGTTACGGTACTGCACAGGAATCTGACTGCAACAACTTTCTAATTACAGGTAATAATTGATGAACTAACCAAATAACTTTTACTTACTATACTTTTTTGTTTCAAGAGCTCAAACTTTGTCTGAATCAGTAATTCTGTCCACTTTTATCTTTTATTAGACGTCTTTACATCAGGTAATTGCTCCTTATTTATGTCCAAATAAAAGAAACAGCATCATTTGATCAAGTCTGATTCTACATCTTTGCTTTTTGACCCTGCTCCACCCCCCCATCCTCCACTTTCTCATCCAACATGCATGTTTTTATCGTCTTTAAATGGCTCGACTTGCTCACATCAAGAGCAAATTATGATCATCATGTGTTTTTTTTTACCGGTGCAATAGAGGTAACATCTGCAGAGAGCAAACACTCAATGGAAATAGCTTTCTGCATGGCACGAGGAAGCCAATAACGGCATCATTATCCTCCACAGCAAATGCAGAAAACATCATTTGAGCTCCGGCTTGTTTGAATTATTTCCAAGTGCCGAAGTGCTTTGAGGCCTGTGACGTGATCCCCACGCACGAACATCACTGTGGCGTTTGCAGAAGCACACACGGCACCTTTGAAATCCACAGAGGCTGTATATATATACATATATATATATATATATATATATATATATGTGTGTGTGTGTGTGTGCGCGCAAACACACATTGTTTATAAGAGGTTTGTCTTTGTGGTGTAAGACGGTGCTCGAGGTGAAAAGAAATCTCTCAGGGTGTGTGGGTGTTTGTATCGGTGTTATCACAAAGAGGTTTGTGAATGGGAGACTGAACGGCGGGTCAGTGGGGAAGCTTAAAAAAAATCAGGTTGTCTTTATTATCAAAAGCTGTCAGACTTTTTCATACCAAAAACTATAACTCTGGTCACTAAGAGTTAAAAAAAGTGTTGATGTTATATCATCAGGATATCATAGTATCAATTATTTCAGGCTTATCTTTTTGGGGTCCAAAGTAACGGCGCCCCATGTAATGGTTCAAAAAAAAGCTACATTTTTTACATTATCTACCGATGGCAGCAGTGTGTTTGAATTTGGACCACGATAACTGGCTCATAAAGGTGGCCTCAAATGTATAAAGTTGTAATTGTCTGGAAACTTTGGAAAGTCCCAATCAGCATTTTTCACCACTTACATTGTCACCGACTGTGCTGTACAGCTGCAGTGATGCAGGATGAGAAACCAAGTGTCAGAGCAGCAGGACGTACTGTGTATAAATCTGAGTCCCATCTTTTTCTCAGAGCTTTTTGGATGCTCTCTCTCTCTCTGTGGATATTTATCTGTTCTTTTACAACCTAGAAACATCAAAGCAGCTTTTCCTCTGTTAGGGAACGAACACCAGTTTTGATCTTATTGAACTCTTCATGTAAAGGTTGTAGGTCATGAGTGAATTCACATGTGGTTTTTGGACTGTTTTCAAGTTCTGGTTTTACATATTTCCACACTGCTGACATTAAAGCCACGGATGCTAATGCTAAGCTAACAGACTGTCCCATGTTTGGTTGTTTTTAACTATTTGATCCGTGCATCCTTGTAAAGTTACTGTACAGTGCCGTAGAGCAGATGTTACAGCTGTAAAGTGTCAGGTTGTGCTCATGTGTTCTGTAATAGAGTTAAGTGTAGCTGCTGTTCCACGTCTGTGTAACTTATTATAACTATCATCAACTTTACCAGGTTGGGAAAGACTCAGAGGACTCAGTTACACTGACGAATTAGAGTTTGGCAGCAGTTTTTGCTTAGTATGGGCAAATACATCATCAACATATTAGAAAATGCTTGAAACCTTTAAAAAAAGAAGGTTAAATTTTGATAAACCAGCTCATTGTCTATCAATATGGCAATATGAGCAAATTTGGACAGTAGCGGCTCGTCAAGGTCGCCACAAATGTTTTTAGGTTGTACAGGAAATTGGTTTCTCGTGGTGTACAATAAAAGGGGGTGAAAATACACAAAACAAATACAATACAATGAATTTAACAAGTTAAACAAATTGGAATGAACCAGAACAGAATATACCAGATTTAATTAATTAGAATAATAAAATGTATGTCAAATATTATGTCCACTTTATGAAATATTGCATCACATATTCAATACACTTATATGTAAAGTTAATGCAAAGACAGATCTTGTTGGGAAAAGTGGATTTCTTGGTAAAATGTGATGCAAATTACGTAATCCCAGTTTCATGATGGGAATTTGGTGATTGGAATTACACGGCGAGACTTGGGCAATTGGAATTGCAAGATGTAATTTAAATGATGCAAACTGCCAAATGGAATGAGTCACACATGCACAAATTTAGTCATGCAAGAAAGTTGAAAAATTGCATCTCTAGAATATCATTTGCACTGGAGTTGAAATTATGGAGTAAAAGAGCATCGCCTTTATGATAAATCATACAGATAAAGAGGACTCATCTAGCTCACTTAATGATGAATTCTTCTCCAGTGACTTGAAACATGAAAGATTTCAAGGATTTCAACCTTTGGTGACAACTACACACATGAGACAACCAAACCCTGCTCCAGTGTAAATGGTTAGTTTGAAACTGCTTCATAAATCAAATCTTCTATGTTCAAAAATGTGCCCTGTCTTCATTTTTTGCCTTTATGTTCAAATACTAAAAAAGATTTATGGTGTTTATGCATTACAGGTCTTCTTTCTGGCTCCGTTCATTGGACTGTTTCCAACTTAGAAGGACAAAGCTTTTGAAAAGCAGCAGAAACTTCCCCTCCTATATCTCATAACCTTTAGTATGGAGGAGCTTTATGTGGCTGAGGAGCGACCCCTCCTGCAGTCGGGCCTTGATGCAGAAACCACCTGCAGGCTTCTGGTGGCACTTTGTCATGTTTAGTTTGAAAGATACCGTTGAGCTTGAGGGGACCCGTATGGATGTGTGTCAGGGTCTGGCGCGCTGCCAGTGCGTCACAGACAAGAGGTTTTGTCATGTGAAACCCTGAATGTGAGACGATACAAACCCTATAGTGTGAACTCAGAGACACTGATGCTGTTTTAGTTCTGCTATAAGCTCCAGGTTTCATAGGTTTAACGGGTTTCACATCGACAGAAACTGGAAAAAACTAAGCTGTGTTTTTGTTTATGAGATCACATCCCTCTGAGTGGGTTATCCGGAGGAAAAAAAACTCCGTCTGTGACAGTCATGTGAATGTTTTGACACTTTTGTCACCCCTCTTTCAGACAGACTCGTCGGTGAACAAACACCTCGTGGCAACAGGTGAGTTTCATAGAGATGTGTTTTGACATGTGACAGCGTTTGGATCCGCAGAGGAACATCTGGAAGTTACTCTGGGGGAACTCAGTGGCTCCGGCAATTTACAAGCTGAGGAACAACTTCACTTATAGAGCTTCAAAATTACACCGATGATACTTTACAGTCCTCTCAGGGAGTCACACAGCGAAAACCTACGACTATTTTTGTAATTAAAGAAAGCCCAGTTTGTGAAACAGCTTCCTGAAAATGGATGATAGAAGGAGGCCGTTCTGTCCGAGCGATGATCGTTTCTGGCCAGACGCCACCAGCGAGCGGGATTTCTTAGAAAACTGGACAGGCGGTTAAATAAGGAAATAAAAGATTTGTAGGATTAATTGGATTGGCAGAACTTCAGAGGTGCAGCTGCAGAGAGGCTTTTTTCTTAAATCCTTTCTGAAGACTTTCATTCAGCAGCACTGACCACTGACTTCAAACAGAGAGAAGAAATACTTTAATATCGCAAACTAATACAACTTTTGGCAGTTTGCATTTGAGTAGCACGGCAGTGCATTTGAACAAAAATGATTATATAAAAACATCAGATTTACAATTCATTTAACCAACACCTAGTGGCATGAACAGACACTTTGAAAGGCAGGGGAGGAAGAAAAAAGGAACTTTTGCAAATTTGTTGGCTCCCAAGAGGGAACCCTAGCATGTGTTTTGGCTCACATGGGGCACTTTCTGCATATTTTGGCTCCTAAGATTGAACTCAAGCACAGCCATTCTTAACCTTGGAGTCCTGACCAATGAGAGTCACGAGATGATTCTTCTATTAGCCACATTCAACTGACCAGTCCAGAAAAAAATGTCCTATTTTGAGTTATTCAAAGACAGAACTCGTGTCTGAATTACTTGAAACAAGTGAAAAAGTCTGCCAATAGAGTAAAACAAAAAAGAAGTTTCTTGTTTTAGAGACATTATTTGCATTTTAAGAAACTTAACAGGCAAAATTTTGGGAGATTTTCTTTTAAACTTGTCCCAAGCAAATCAGACATTTTTGTCTTTAAAAAACTTGGAATAAGACATTTTCTGGACTTGTCAATTGAACGTGTTAAGAATAAAAAGACTGGGGCGCAGATGGCCTAGTGGATCTGGCCGCGCACCATGAGGTTTGCCCTCGAGCAGGTGGCCCAGGTTCGATTCCCGCCTGTGGCCTGTTTCCTGCATGTCATTCCCCACTCTCTCCCCCTTTCCTACTCTATCCACTGGCCTCCTCTATCCAATTAAAGGCAGAAAAGCCCAAAAAATATCTTAAAAAAAAAAAAGAATAAAAAGACTTGCACCTGCTTAGGTTTCAGTTTTTTCAGTGAGGGTAGCAAAATTTCATATCTACAAAGTTTTCCTTGTGCTTTATATATCATAGAGTTGAGCCATCATAAGGAGATTTAGCTCCTTTTCCTAACAAAAAAGAACATTTATAACGATAGACTGGCTCCCTGATGTCTGCACCTCAACCCTATTCAACAGATTTGGTCCAGTTGCACTAAAGACGAGTCTGATGTATTGAATGTTTAAAGGACAGGCTGTTATGGTTTTGAGAAACCAGTTGAATGAGTGAGGACCCAAAAGCAGGCGGAGACGGTTCGAGAGATTTTACTGAAGCAAAAGGAACAAAGAGTCCAGAGTCTGTGAGGTGAATACAATTAGAGTCAGGGGCTTGAGGAGGCACTGGAGGAAAAAGAGAAAACACAGAAACAGAAGGAAACACATGGGATCACTTAAAGCTTGCAGAAACACAAAATTCACAAGACAAGTCGGCCAATGTACCACAGAGGTTGCTGGAATACTCTGGAGCCTAATTCCTGTTTCCACTGAGCTTAAATGTGAGTGCTGATGAGCAGCAGGTGCGCAGGTGCAGGAGCCGCAGGTGCAGAAACGAGCCAGAGGAGAGGGAGGCAACCAAGCCCCAACTTGAATCACCTCACAGCCTTTGGTTTGAACCCAACATCAGATTTAAAAGTAGATTAAAACAGAAGAACTTACTTCGTCAGGTATTTATTTTAGCTTGAAGCAAACATCTGCATGTTTCATGATCAGGATTTGGAGTAAAAAAAAAAAATCTGTCAGGTGTTCCAACAATTTAGGCCACTGCTGTACTTTCAAGTAGTCACTACTTTTATGTTCGTGTTTGGTCTCCACCAACTTATCCAACTCAGCTTTTTATCATCTGCTTAGTGTGTTCACAACTTTCCCATCAAACAACAAGTTCCTGCTCATTTTGGGGTAATTATGAGGCGTTCCCACCAACAAACTTTGGCTCCAGCCCAATTTGGAGGAACCAGAAAACCTACAAATGAAAGACGAGCCACTCAAACGGCAACTTATTCGGCTCCTGAACCATTTTTGCTCTCCAAATGTCCCAATCTTTAGGGAGGAAACTCAGTTAAAATGCTTGTTTTTCTGCTTCTTGCCCAAAGCTCATATTCATAACTGAGGGTTGGCTGGTAAAGTGAAAGTGTATCTGTCAACTTCAGCCCCCCATCATTAACATTGGTTTGGTCTGATGCTTTAAATCTTGCGGTTGCTGAAACCATGTATAGTGAAGGAAAGAAATGTCTGGACACAAACAAGACACCAAAACAGCTTCAGAAAGTTATCACAAATGCTATTTTTAAGTTTCCCTGTGATGTGCTTGTGCTCAAATGTTCCTGGCAAAGTTGAAAATCACTGCTGATTGCCCACGGGGAGCAATTTGAATCCTGCAAATTCCCACGGCTCAAAGCAACGATTGAAGGAAAAGCCGCATCCTTCCTTTGTCGCCGAAATCAACAAATCACACGTTGAGACAGGAGCTTGGCACAGACCTCAAAGTCTCACAGTTATTACAACATAAACTGTCATTAGAGAGAGTTTATCTGGGAAGAATGAGAACAATCCAACAAAAAAATAAAAAAAAGATGTAGCCTCATACATCTGCTGCTACCAGAATTAATTCAGCAAGCACTTTAGTCCGTAAATACACATATCATACAAAGCAGCATTAACAAAATGGCACCATAAATTAAGTTCAAAGCAAACTCATGTCAGCTTTCTACATTCCTCTTCTTTGTCCGCTCCCCTCAGAGTAAACTCTTCTTCTTGCCTTTCTGGCAGACATCACCTCTCAGGTCTTGCATAACATCCCACATCTGGCTTTTTTCCAGCTCCACTCCTTTACATCAGCGAGATTCATCGTCAGGTCCTCCTTGATCCCTATCGCAAATAGGTCCTTATCAGTCAAGAACCCCCCTCTTGAGAAACCAAACCTTTTTCTTTTCTTTCTTTTTTTTTTTTTTTTTGTTGCACGCCGCTCGCTCGTAGAGGAATTCCAATAAGGCGGCGTAAATCAAGGCTAACGACGAGCCCCCCGTTCTCAAGGCTCCGGCAGAATCAACATGAGCCTGGCGGCGAGCCTGAAAGCAGGACCGTGTTGTGAAGCGGCGCTTGTAAAAGGAGTTATTTGATTTGGCTGGCTTGGCACAACCGGTATGGTTATGTTCGACATTCTTTAGCTAATGGGCCGTGTTACAGCCAGTCTGCACTCAGGGGGATTAGGAGGGAGCGGATCACGAAATGGAAGCACTTGGAAACTCTTTACTCCTCTGTATCAACCTGTGTGTTGACCTGTGGAGTAATATAGTAGAATGAGCGCACAAATATAACTGAGTGAGTTTAAGTAATGTAGCATGTGGTGAAGAGGAAGCTTTCATTCATCAGAATCATAGAAATGAAGCGTGAGATTTCTTTTTTCATGTTTTTTTTTCCTCCTGATTCCCTGGAACCTCTTGTCATACTTCACAAACTTTAATTATCTTTTTCATCTTCCTTTGTTTCTTCTACATTTCATTCATTTTCATTTGAGCTGACAACAGAAACTCCCAAAATGACCCTGATGAAAAGTTTACACCCGCCCAGTTCTTAATAGCGTGTATTTCCCCCTTTAACATCAATGACAGCTTGAAGTCTTTTGTGCTCGTTGTGGATGAGGGTCTTTATTTTCTCAGATGGTAAAACTGACCATTCTTCTTGGCAAAAAGCCTCCAGTTCCTGTAAATTCTTGGTCTGTCTTGCATGAGCTGCAGGTTTGAGATCACCCCAGAGTGGCTCAATGATATTGAGGTCAGGAGACTGAGATGGCCACTCCAGAACCTTCACTTTATTCTGCTGTAGCCAATGGCAGGTCCACTTGGCCTTGTGTTTCGGATCATTGTCATGTTGGAACGTCCAAGTACGTCTCATGTGCAGCTTCTGGGCTGATGAGTGCAAATGCTCCCATCCACAGCCTTCAACTATTGATATATTTCTTTGACTATTTATCATTTTAGACTCATAGACACATGTTTGGAGTAAGTCCTAGTTAAACATAAAAAAATCTGCAGCTTTGAAAACCTGAAAACACACATGGAAGTTCCACTCGTTGACTGAATGTTCCAACTTTAACACTCATGCACACACACACACACACACACACACACACACACACACACACACACAAAACAGCTTGAAGTTCCTATATTTATATTTGCTCTGCTTAGTTAGTAGATGTGCACTGGTGGGACACAACCAGGATTCACAGGTAAGTGCTGCGGTCCCATGTCATGAAGGGTCCCAGATTGTCCTCAACAAAGCTAAGTTTTCTTTTTTCTTTTCTTTTTTTTTTTTTTTGTTATAACCAGTGGAAATGAAACACTGACTTTAGATAAATTTGTTATGTCAACTGGTTCCATCTTTATATCTTGAGTTTGCAGAAAGAAGTTATTATGAATTCAACCTAGTTCACCTTAGAATTAATGCTTTTAATCAATCTAATACATTTACATGGAACTCTTTGGGATAAATTTGATAAAAGTCAATATTTCATTTTTTGAGTGCAGAACTGAATCACTTTATGGTTTTATCTTTACATTACCATGAAATCATGAAGTACTTTGTAGTTTTTGCATCATATGAGTAGATGCATGTTTGTCCTAAATACTGCGTGACGTTTTTGTAGCCTCTGAAAAAAACATAATTCTACTAAAAATTTTGGCTTCTTACAGTTTAAACTGCCAAACATAAGTCTGAAACATTCAACTGCTATCTTGATTATGAAAAAAACTAAAAGATGGAATTCCTTTAAATGATTGTCACCAACAGAGCTTGAGATGAGTTGAGTGAGATGAAATTCTTATCATTTTCTTTCCCAAAAAAGGCCCAGGACTCTCTCGAGGCTGATGTCTGTTTTGTGCCTGGCTCCAACCAAACGAAGGACTCTAACCTCTGAAATCAGCCGCTGTGGTGTTTCATTGAATTGAAAAACACGCCGCCTCCCAGGCTCTGACCGCTTCAAATACAACCATCACTCCAGCTTTATTTCTTTGTATTGCGACTCTGCCAACAGCAATCTGACTCTTGTCACTTTCAGACACCATCTATTACAGCTGCAGCACTTTGGCAGAGGCGGTATTAGACGGATTCCCTCTGCTCCACGCTGACAGCCAAATGCAAGAGTTGGCCGCTGGCCAGCATCGCTCATTGAGAGTAAAGATTTGTGAAGCACACCTGTGCTTTTCTCACATGTAGTTTGTTCAAATATCATTCATCATTTGGACGAGTCTTTCAACACTCCATTGTTTACAGAGCAGGGCAAACAAAGTAAGAATACAGAGCTGTTATTTCTCAGATCAGGGCCCGCTTTAACTCTCTAATACTGATAAATATCAGTTTTTGGACAACAGCTCCTGAATACAAATCCAAAATCTTGGGTGTACTAGTGGAAACCCTGCAGCGTGTGGATAGTAGAGGTAATATATCATGTCACGGTAGAATACATGCCTCTATCAACAAATGCCAACATGACAGCACTTCTTGTTTAGTCAGCAGTTACTGTCAAAGAACTTCCATCAAAGACTTCCTTTTTCACATAGATTTATGGAGTAAGCGCTGTCATTTATTGGACGATTACATTCCCTGGAGTTGCCTCTGTTTATCTGTTTCTAGTTAGTCTCTGGTAAGGATTGGGCCTGGTCGTCTGCAGGTTTCTTTTAACTTCCAGTTTTCCTAACGAGCCCATCATTGAGATCACCTGTCCTCCTCACACCTGTGCTCGTCAGCCAGGCTACTCTTTAAAAGGGGTTTCTTCCCCTCACTCAGTGTGTGACACACAGACGACCAATACCTTCAGTTGGTTGCTCAGTGTATGTGTGAGTGATTTTATGAGAGTTCGTGTGAGTGTGTGGAGGGAAAAGAAAGAAAGAAAGGGTGACTAAGGTTAGGTTAGAGTTTTGGTTAAAAAGTCAAATTTCAGTCAAGATCTTTTGTGCTTCTCCTTTTGTAGTTTGTTTTAAGTCCATATTTCAGTAAGTCTACCTTTTTGGTAGAATCAGTTGGTGGCTGTGGAGATTGAAACCTCCACTCCACCTTTCAGAGTCCAGACACCATGTTGTGTTCTTTGTTTGTTGGGGTGGATTTTTTTGTTTCCTTGAGTTTGATCCCTGTCACTCACATTAAACCTTGCAGAAACAGAACACTGAGGCTCAGCGGTTTACACAGGGGTTGTTACTCCTCCTCATGGCCCAATTGTTGGAAAGCACATGAAATTAGATTACCCTCTTTGTAGACAAAAATGTGCCAAACAAATGTTGGTATGCCCTCCTGGTTGGTGAACCACACTAATCTGCCTCTTTGGCTGGTTAAAACTAATTAATCCAGCCTCTTAGAAGTCAAAATGTGCTGAAGTTTTCTCTTGGAGGTCAAAACTTACTAGGGTGCCCTCTCAAGAGCCAAACTGCTTGCTAAAGCACCCTTCCTTAGTGCCAAACTTGCACTAAAGTGCCTCTTGTAAGCCAAAAAAAATTCTTAAGTGTCCTCCTGGATGGCAAACCACTCTAATCTGCCCCGATGGCTGGTTAAAACACGATAATCTACCCTCTTGAGAGCCAAACAAATGCTGAGTGCCCTCTCTGGTGGCAAAACTTTGCCAAAGTATTCTCTTGGGAGCCAAGGTGTCCTCTCAGGGACCAAACACTTGCCACGGTGCCTTCCTCGATGCCAAATTTGTTTTAATTTGCCCGTCTGGTTGGTGAACAAAACCAACCTGCCCCTTTGGATGGTTGAAACATGATAAACTGCCCTCTTGGGAGCCAAAATATCTGCTAAGGTCACTTTTTGGGATCCAAATGTGCCCTTTTTAATTCTCAGTTTCACTTTAAGGAGTAAAACAACCCCTTTGGGATTTTCTGTTCATCTATTACTGATGAGTCTCAGTTTCACAGTGAATAAGAAGGCTTCAGTCTGGCTTCCAACCCTTTAATTGGCCCCAAATCATCTGTTGCCAGATTCACAATTTGGTCCATGACCTTCCCCTTAAGTTCTCCCTGTTAATTAGTTTTTGATGAGTCTCAGTTTCACGTTGAATAAATCACACAGGGGCTTCAGTCTGGTTGACAACCCTGCATTGAGCCCCTGTTTCTGTTTCTAAGTCTCAGTTTCAGTGTATGAACTATGCCAACCTCTGAAGTAGTCCCTGTTTCTGTTTCTAAGTCTTAGTTTCAGTGTATGAACTATGCCAACCTCTGAAGTAGTCCCTGTTTCAGTGTATGAACTATGCCAACCTCTGAAGTAGTCCCTGTTTCAGTGTATGAACTATGCCAACCTCTGAAGTAGTCCCTGTTTCTGGTTCTAGTAAGTCTCAGTTTTACAGTTAATAATTTACATGGAGGCTTCAAACTAGCTTTTGACAAATGAAGGAGCCCTGGTTTATCTCCTTTTAAGTCTCAGGTTCAGGGTTTGGCATACAGTAACTTTTGGAGTATTCCTTGTCCATGTGTTTCTGATGAGTCTCTGTTTCACAGTAAATTTGTACAAAGGCTTCACATTGGCTTACAACACATTTTAGTCTGTTTCTCAGTTAATGAGTGATACAGAAACTTTACAATGGATAAAAACCCTTGAAGTGGCCCAGATTCAACTTTATGTAAGTCTTGGTTTCACGGTTAGGTCGCAGGTAGGAAGTTGCTCTGATAATCTACCTGTTGTGAGTTAGTTTCACTGTAAATAAGTGACGCTGAGGCTTCTGTCAGTTCTGTCCTCAAGCATTGAAGTTTGTCTTTTTAATGAAGTTAAGGTTGTAATCTGATACATTGCAGGTGATTTGGAAATCTGAATATTGTTTTTGCAAGGCTGCATGTAGCAGATTTTTCCCTAAATGGTAAATTTTAAATGAATACAAAAAGATCAGAAAACCCAATAACTGGAGCAGCAACATACTTTGCTCGCTCCTTTATACAAACAGTTTTTCCCACATACAATAAAGATTGCTGATGCACGGGACGTGACCCTGACCTCAGATTTGTATGTAGAATCTGTAAATGTGGATTCAGTGAGATGTACTTATGATGAAAACAGGTCATAGATCAAACACTAACTTTAAGGAAAAGCACTTGAACTGTAGCTATAAATATGTCTATGCTGCCACTTTATAGTCTGCAGTTTATAAATCCAGCTCTGTTCAAAGGTTAGTTTTGAAGTCTCCAAGAAGTCTTTTGGATTTAACCCAAAACCGGCCTGTCCTGGATGTCTGAGGATCTCAGAGTTAAATTACACGTCTGGAACAAGAAGTCTTCCGTCTGAGATTGCTGGAGGCGAGTTAAGAGCAGGTGCTTTTAAAAGTGAGAGCTGATTTGCATTTTCTCAGTGTCACTTCGGAGCTGCACTGATGATATGATGTGACTTCAATCGACAGTTCATCAGGAGGGAACAGCTGACACACAACAGGACTATTGTTCTGTCAAAGTGATGCTGCACAAGTATTTTTGTATGTGACTTTTAACATCTGTTGAACTCATTTCAATGGAGTTGGGACAATGTGTGAAACAAAAAAAATAAAAAATTGCAATTCACTATAAAGACCATTTATTGTTCAAACTGATTAGCTTTAGATTTTGAATTTCTTTTTGCAAATATTTACTCATTTTGAGTTTGATGCCAGAAAAAACAGCTGTTTGGATCATTCCACAGGTGAACAGGTTGATTTAAACAGGTGAGTGTCATGATTGGGTATAAAAGGAGCCTCCCCAAAAGGCTCAGTCCTTCACAAGCAAAGATGGAGCCAGGTTCACCACTTTGTCACTGACTGTGTGAGCAAATAGTCCAACAGTTTAAGAACAATGTTTCTCAAAGTCCAACTGCAGGAATTGATGGATTTCATCATCTACAGTCCATAATATCATCA
The DNA here is from genome assembly GCA_008086565.1 of Thalassoma bifasciatum. Lineage (NCBI taxonomy): Eukaryota > Metazoa > Chordata > Actinopteri > Labriformes > Labridae > Thalassoma > Thalassoma bifasciatum. The sequence continues at coordinate 4,677 of RPOG01003737.1, read as the reverse complement.
AAAGATTCAGAGAATCTGGAGAAATCTCTGCACGTAAGCAGCAAGGCGCAAAACCAACATTGAATGGCCGTGACCTTTGACCCCTCAGGCGGCGCTGCATTAAAAACCCACATCATTGTGTAAAGGATATTAGCACGTGGGCTCAGGAACACTTCAGAAAACCATTGTCAGTTAACACAGTTCATCACTACATCTACAAGTGACAGTTCAAACTCTACCATGCAAAGGCAAAGTCAGACATCAACAACACACAAACGCCGCCGCCTGCTTCTCTGAGCCCGAGCTCATCTGAGATGGACTGAGGAAAAGTGGAAAATTCTGCTGTGGTCTGACGAGTCCACATTTCTAACTTTTTGGAAATCATGGACGTGGTGTCCTCCAGGTCGAAGAGGAAAAGGACAATCCAGATTGTTCTCAGCGCAAAGTTCAAGTTCTGATGATTTCAGCTAGACACATTCTGCTCCCGTTACAACAGCTTGGCTCCTTAGTAGAAGAGTGCAGCTACTAGACTGACCTGCCTGCAGTCCAGACCTGTCTCCCATTGAAAATGTGTGAAGCACAAAATACAACAGAGACTTTGGGACTGTTGATCAACAGAAGTTGTTCATCAACAAGAATGTGAAAGAATTCCAGCTCCAAAGCTTCAACAATTAGTGTCCTCAGTTCACAAACACTGAACCAGTGTTGTGAAAAGAAAAAGGGATGAAACATGAACCTATCCAAGCTTTTTAGGAACGTGTTGCAGCGTCAAATTAAAATGTGGGAATATTTGCTGAAAGTTTATCAGTTTGAGGAATAAATATCTTGTCTTTGTGGTCTAACCTGAGGGATGAAGTGTTAATGTGTCAAAAAGCTGCAGTGATGTTTTGGAGGCTTTGAGCTGAACGCAGCAGAGGTTAGTTTTTGTTTCATTGTGGATGAAAANTCCAGCTTTATTTCTTTGTATTGCGACTCTGCCAACAGCAATCTGACTCTTGTCACTTTCAGACACCATCTATTACAGCTGCAGCACTTTGGCAGAGGCGGTATTAGACGGATTCCCTCTGCTCCACGCTGACAGCCAAATGCAAGAGTTGGCCGCTGGCCAGCATCGCTCATTGAGAGTAAAGATTTGTGAAGCACACCTGTGCTTTTCTCACATGTAGTTTGTTCAAATATCATTCATCATTTGGACGAGTCTTTCAACACTCCATTGTTTACAGAGCAGGGCAAACAAAGCAAGAATACAGAGCTGTTATTCCTCAGATCAGGGCGCGCTTTAACTCTCTAATACTGATAAATATCAGTTTTTGGACAACAGCTCCTGAATACAAATCCAAAATCTTGGGTGTATTAGTGGAAACCCTGCAGCGTGTGGATAGTAGAGGTAATATATCATCTCACGGTAGAATACATGCCTCTATCAACAAATGCCAACATGACAGCACTTCTTGTTTAGTCAGCAGTTACTGTCAAAGAACTCCCATCAAAGACTTCCTTTTTCACATAGATTTATGAAGTAAGCGCTGTCATTTATTGGACAATTACATTCCCTGGAGTTGCCTCTGTTTATCTGTTTCTAGTTAGTCTCTGGTAAGGATTGGGCCTGGTCGTCTGCAGGTTTCCTTTATCTTCCAGTTTTCCTAACGAGCCCATCATTGAGATCACCTGTCCTCCTCACACCTGTGCTCATCAGCCAGGCTACTCTTTAAAAGGGGTTTCTTCCCCTCACTCAGTGTGTGACACACGGACGACCAACACCTTCAGTTGGTTGCTCAGTGTATGTGTGAGTGATTTTATGAGAGTTTGTGTGAGTGTGTGGAGGGAAAAGAAAGAAAGGGTGACTAAAGTTAGGTTAGAGTTTTGGTTAAAAAGTCAAATTTCAGTCAAGATCTTTTGTGCTTCTCCTTTTGTAGTTTGTTTTAAGTCCATATTTCAGATAGTCTACCTTTTTGGTAGAATCAGTGGGTGGTTGTGGAGATTGAAACCTCTACTCCACCTTTCAGAGCCCAGACACCATGTTGTGCTCTTTGTTTGTTGGGGTGGATTTTTTTGTTTGTTTCCTTGAGTTTGATCCCTGTCATTCACATTAAACCTTGCAGAAACATAACACTGAGGCTCAGCGGTTTGCACAGGGGTTGTTACTCCTCCTCATGGCCCAATTGTTGGAAAACACATGAAATTAGATTACCCTCTTTGTAGACAAAAATGTGCCAAACAAATGTTGGTATGCCCTCCTGGTTGGTGAACCACACTAATCTGCCTCTTTGGCTGGTTAAAACGTATTAATCCAGCCTCTTAGAAGTCGAAATGTGCTGAAGTTTTCTCTTGGAGGTCAAAACTTACTAGGGTGCCCTCTCAAGAGCCAAACTGCTTGCTAAAGCATCCTTCCTTAGTGCCAAACTTGCACTAAAGTGCCTCTTGTAAGCCAAAACAAATTCTTAAGTGTCCCCCTGGATGGCAAACCACTCTAATCTGCCCCGATGGCTGGTTAAAACACGATAATCTACCCTCTTGAGAGCCAAACAAATGCTGAGTGCCCTCTCTGGTGGCAAAACTTTGCCAAAGTATTCTCTTGGGAGCCAAGGTGTCCTCTCAGTGCCTTCCTCGATGCCAAATTTGTTTTAATTTGCCCGTCTGGTTGGTAAACAAAACCAACCTGCCCCTTTGGATGGTTGAAACATGATAAACTGCCCTCTTGGGAGCCAAAATATCTGCTAAGGTCACTTTTTGGGATCCAAATGTGACCTTTTTAATTCTCAGTTTCACTTTAAGGAGTAAAACAACCCCTTTGGGATTTTCTGTTCATCTATTACTGATGAGTCTCAGTTTCACAGTGAATAAGAAGGCTTCAGTCTGGCTTCCAACCCTTTAATTGGCCCCAAATCATCTGCTGCCAGATTCACAATTTGGTCCATAACCTTCCCCTTAAGTTCTCCCTGTTATTTAGTTTTTGATGAGTCTCAGTTTCACGTTGAATAAATCACACAGGGGCTTCAGTCTGGTTGACAACCCTGCATTGAGCCCCTGTTTCTGTTTCTAAGTCTTAGTTTCAGTGTATGAACTATGCCAACCTCTGACGTAGTCCCTGTTTCTGTTTCTAGCAAGTCTCAGTTTTACAGTTAATTTACATGGAGGCTTCAAACTAGCTTTTGACAAATGAATGAGCCCTGGTTTATCTCCTTTTTAAGTCTCAGGTTCAGGGTTTGGCACATAGTAACTTTTGGAGTATTCCTTGTCCATGTGTTTCTGATGAGTCTCTGTTTCACAGTAAATTTGTACAAAGGCTTCACTCTGGCTTACAACACATTTTAGTCTGTTTCTCAGTTAATGAGTGATACAGAAACTTTACAATGGATAAAAACCCATGAAGTGGCCCAGATTCAACTTTATGTAAGTCTTGGTTTCACAGGTAGGAAGTTGCTCTGTGATAATCTACCTGTTGTGAGTTAGTTGCACTGTAAATAAGTGACGCTGAGACTTCTGTCAGTTCTGTCCTCGAGCATTGAAGTTTGTCTTTTTAATGAAGTTAAGGTTGTAATCTGATCCATTGCAGGTGATTTGGAAATCTGAATATTGTTTTTGCAAGGCTTCATGTAGCAGATTCTTCCCTAAATGGTAAATTTTAAATGAATACAAAAAGATCAGAAAACCCAATAACTGGCGCAGCAACATACTTTGCTCGCTCCTTTATACAAACCGTTTTTCCCACATACAATAAAGATTGCTGATGCACGGGACGTGACCCTGACCTCAGATTTGTATGTAGAATTTGTAAATGTGGATTCAGTGAGATGTACTTATGATGAAAACAGGTCATAGATCAAACACTAACGTTAAGGAAAAGCACTTGAACTGTAGCTATAAATATGTCTATGCTGCCACTTTATAGTCTGCAGTTTATAAATCCAGCTCTGTTCAAAGGTTAGTTTTGAAGTCTCCAAGAAGTCTTTTGGATTTAACCCAAAACCAGCCCGTCCTGGATGTCTGAGGATCTCAGAGTTAAATTACACGTCTGGAACAAGAAGTCTTCCGTCTGAGATTGCTGGAGGGGAGTTAAGAGCAGGTGCTTTTAAAAGTGAGAGCTGATTTGCATTTTCTCAGTGTCAGTTCGGAGCTGCACTGATGATATGATGTGACTTCAATCGACAGTTCATCAGGAGGCAACAGCCGACACACAACAGGACTATTCTTCTGTCAAAGTAATGCTGCACAAGTATTTTTGTATGTGACTTTTAACACCTGTCGAACTCCTCACCCTTTAACCCCAATTCCAATGAAGTTTGCATGTTGTGTAAAACATAAATAAAAACAGTCCTGCAAACAACGACTTGCAGATCTTGTTTAATCTACACTGAGTTGAATTCACTACAAAGAAAAGATGTTAAAACTGATAAGCTTTGTCTTTTTGCAAATATTCACTCATTTTAAATTTGATGCCTGCAACACATCCAACAAAAGTCTGGTAAAGTTGATAAATGCTGAATTGGTTGGATTGGAAACAGGTGAGTGTCATGATTGGGTATAAAAGGAGCATCCCCAAAAGGCTCAGTCCTTCACAAGCAAAGATGGAGCCAGGTTCACCACTTTGTCAACAACTGCGTGAGCAAATAGTCCAACAGTTTAAGAACAATGTTTCTCAACTTTGTCCAACTGCAGGAATTGATGGATTTCATCATCTACAGTCCATAATATCAT